>JAKTRY010000508.1:0-15424 GCA_030579935.1 Ambrosiozyma cicatricosa | reverse complement strand
ATCACACTACAACAAATTTTATATAACCAACAACTGTATATTATTAGTTTTTCTTTTATAAAATATTATATTTACGACTTACAAGTGAAAAAAAAGATAACAATTAAATTAAAACACGTGCATAAAATCAATGAAGTACTAAAGACATTTATAGCTAATTGTCTTATTGAAGATATATACATATGTACAGATGCAAAACTTTATAGTATAGTTTTTTAATAAATTCATAATTTTAAACATCTATATATACATACATACATATATATATATATATATTTTGAAGTAATATCGATTTATTATCTATTTTTTCTTATATATATTGCAGCTTAATCCATATATATTGTTTAACGACGAACATGTTATTATTAGTATTATTTTTAATGTATAATATGATGAATGTGAAATGAAGATTTAATATTTTATTCGTGAATTGGGTTGAAATTGACTCATAATGGAACCCAATAAAATTCAAACTACGGATGGGGTATAAGTTATAACTTATTGGAGCCTCGGTCATATATCTTCTGTTGAACCGGAGGGCTTAACTTTTTGACAGCTAATGGGTATAAGTTTAAACCGCACAAAACATTTGTCATACAAATTTGTATGGACAGACTTGATGAATATTTACACGCCTTGACAATTAGAGTCCAATTTGCAACTAGTCATATTATATAAGTTACATATAAGATATCTATCTTGTTCGAGTTTAATTACCAGTTCCACCTCCGCTTGTCTGCATGCATGCACGAGGAGCACACAAATTCACAAATGATTGGCCCCGCAAATTTTGGATGAGGTTCCCATGGCCTCTGTGTGCTCCGGCCTGAGTTCATTTCCCATGGTTGCCCCTACCATCGAGCTGATTGACGATTCATCGTCATTCGTGGATAGGTACATATACGTGCATGCATGTATAAATTTGGTCAATTTGATATACAGTACCTAAATTGTATTTATTTATATATATACCAGATTCCACATGCATACAGCTTAACTTTAAACGAGTAATTTTCAATGATCATGTCGATATATGTCGGGGGTAACAAGGTACAGTATGAAATTAAAAAAAATGATACGAAAATATTCGAAAAACACACATGCTGGATGAAGATAAACAAATGTAGAAACAGAAACAGAAACAAGAAATAAACTGAAGCTGAAGTTAAAGCAAGCAGGAAGAATAAATTAACAAACAAACAAAAAAAAAACAAGATGATGGATGGATGTGACAAGAATTAAAAGAAAAGACAGGCCTATAGCTAGGCTATATATATAACATGAGGGAGAACAAAAACAAAAAGCACATATAGCACTAGTTCAAAAGTTGAAAAAAAGCTGATGAGAAATCAAATGAAAGATGATGATAAAAACCATGATTTGGGGATATGGGTAACCAGAAAACAAAAATCAAGAAACAAAAACACACAAGTTGATGTTGGAGAAGGAAACATTTGAAGATAGAATTTTATCTAGGATAAAACAAAAGCACACAAGAAAACCAGGCAGTTTCCTTTCCTTCTTAATGTTGTGCTGCAAATTGCGAGACCAAAAACCAACAAAAATTGGATCAATGAAGATATCAAACGCAAATCATGCATGAAAAACATGAAAATGCAGTTGTAATATACAACAAAACCAAACCAGATGCTAAAATGCTAAAATGATGAAATGAGATAGGATGAAATTGGTGTAATGTAAAGCTTGCATAAGTGAAAGACAATGAACAACAAGAGACAAGCAAGCTAGTTTCTTTTCTAAGAGGGTGTGTAGAAAAAACTGTCGTCGATGAAAAAAGACGCGGAAATTCATTCGTGTTTGCAATATCTCAAAAAAAGATTTACAAAAACAACGATAGAGGAGTAAGTGATAAAATGATGAAAGTAAACGAACCTGGGGCAGTTGGTAGTTAGATAAAAGAAAGTAATTGTGACAAGTATAATTGGAAAAAGAATGTGGTGTGGTGTTGAGTTGTGATTAACGATAGCTTGAAGTTGGAATAATAATGGAACAAAAAACGAAAAGCAAATGAAAGCCAAATGAATATGAGAATGAAAGACACATTGAAAAACTGATGAAAACAAAACATATATGAATTTGAAGATAAAATTCATGTTTGAACTTTGCAGCACAACATGGAGAAGGTTATCAAAAGTGATGATGATATGAACACGCCTTTAGATAATTAGGAAGGGGAATAAAGCCTATAGCATCTATATGTATTATCCGATATTGCTGTAATTGTTGTTTGCTGCGGTTTGATGTTATTGTTTAGATTCTTTCTCAAGTATATCCTTCTGGTTCTGTTTTTTGGGGTTTTATATAAATTTTATTCGGAAGAGGGGTGTGGGAAACTAAGTGTGTGAAAGATGTGGAATAGGGGAATAGGGGAATATGAAATATGAAATATGACTATGTTGTTTGGGGTTGTTGGGAAAGAGTAAGGTGTTGAATTTAAAAAAGCGATCTATAGTAATTGACAAGAAATAGAAGAAAAGCAAAAAAATGGGAACAATAAAACAAATAAAGAAGACAAAAAATGAAGAAAATTTATTAACTGATGATGCAATAATTATTATTAATGAGTGACGATATTGAGAAAAATGACGTGGAAATATATGTATGTAACGGACTAAGAAATGAACAAAATGAAACGCTGGATGACCTTGACGACTGAAAATGATGGATTCTAATTAGGGCTAGCGAGAAGAGGAGATGAATTAGGATAAGCGTTGTGCGAATTCACATAAGCTTTTGGGTTTCCTTTCAAACTAACACAAGACTGAGGAGAATCATCATAGTATGAATCATATGTCGTGTTGGAAGAAGTGGAACTAAATGAAGAAAAATTTGAAGGAGAATCAAAGGGTGATGAAGTAGATTTACTTGCCATTGGGGATTGATATAACATTTGAGCGTACTGGCGACTCTGCTGTATCACAAAAGAATATGATTGTTCAAAATTAAGCAAAACATTTGAAATATCAAAACCCATTTCAGACATATTTTCAACATTTTCCAAATCCTTTACTCCTAACACCGTTAGACGGTTCTCAGATAAGAAGTTCTTAACCCACGATATCACACCCAATTGGTTGTATTTTTCAATCAAAACTTCAGGTGGGTTTAACATGGATTTAAGAAGCATAATGGACAATGTTCTTAATTGTTTTATTGTGTCTAGACCGTGAAATCCTGTAACGAAAGGACCATATTCAGTTGATTGTTGATGTTGCTGTTGTTGTTGTGATGTTGTGTGGCTGTTGTCATTTTCTTCGAATTGTGATTCATCATGTTCGTAAAAGAAATCGTTACCCATTTTAGTTGGCGTCACTGGCGTAGAGAGTCCACAATGACTACTCATAGATTGACGGTATTGGGAGATCATATATTGTTGATAAATTGAGTCGATGGATCTAGCACCACAGTCCCATCCAAGCATGGAACAAGCAATTAAGTGTGCTGTGATACCAATCAAAGTAGAATCGTAATTCAAGTAGTTTCTTTCGTAAAGGGATAATTCACCTAGATATCTACCAATAGCCAAGATAGAACTAACTTGAGGGGAGTTGCTCTTATAAGAATCGATTGGCTTGTCCAATTTCTCCTTTCCATCAGGATCTGAGAATTTCACAGATAATTGTAATATATCTTCAACTGTAGTATGACCGAGAGACCACCCTAGTGTACTCAAAATATGAATTTCCATTTCTTTAAACATACTTTCATCATAAACATTAGAACACATTAATGACAGCTCACTCACTGTAGGCACTCTTGATTTTTTATCTTCATATTTAGCAGCTATCCAAAGAGCAACACAACCTATAAGTTGATAATGTTGCTTAAAAGCGATTCTCTTAGCTGCGTATCTATCTATGATGTTCCAACAAAGGAATAATGTTTGAGGCTTTAATTTCAAAGAGGCGTGCATTTGAATAATGAAGTTAACCAAGTAAGGTCTCATGAACCATTTCACTTCAGGCTGAAGGTCAATCATGGCAGGATTCACTTGAGAATTCGTTTGTAATGTCTTCATGTGTTTCATTATAGTTGGCAAGTACTCATTTGTTATTATCTTGTTCTTGTAGTTTTCGACAGCTTCAAGCTTCAGCGAATAAGGCTTTGGAATGACTCTTCTTGGAAGTCCGTATGATCTCTTTTCGTAAGACATTATGTGAATTGTGTATTATATGAATGTATATGCGATAAATTGGAAACCAGTTGTTGCTGTAGTTTGTTGTTGTTGGAGGATGGGTAAAAAATTAGTGAGTGGAGGGAAGTCTATTAAAAATTTTTTTGAAGAGGGATGAATCGAATGCAATTTATACTCAAATGTATCAAAAGAATGACGGTTTATAAGATCTGAGTCTATTAAGAGAATGATCGAAAAGAAGGACGGACCTATTTACTAGTAACAAAAGAGAGTGTATGTTTGCTTGAGTAATGTGAGAAAGTTACCTGTAGTAAAAAAAAGGGAAAGGGAATGAGTTGACTCGACAAGTAATGAAGGGAGATATTGGTATGGGGTAAGCTTGCTAACTTAGATGAGGTAATGAACAATTAAACGAATGTTGATAATAAAGCAGATGAACAGATGTGTTGATGGGAGATGGGGGATAAAGATAGGGGATGCTTTAGGCGAGCTACTGTTTTTTTTTGTCAGAGTAGAAAAGGGCAACTGGCAGTAGCTTTGGGTGGAAGTGGTTTTTGAACTTGTAGTTTTGTATAGCGTAGAGCTTGTGGTCGATATCCTCTGATGAAGCCTAGGGGATAGGATTGGGGACTTTGAAGGTACTTTAGAAGACTTTGACTTGAGTTTGAGGTAGAGAACAGGTGTTGGGAAGAGGACGAGCCAGGAGGATGAAGGCTGGTATATGAGGGCCAGTCTAGGGCAAGACCAAGTTGCCAAAATCCAGTACAGATCCCTCGAGCTCGAGCTTCACTACGCTAAAGTTTGAGTGCAAGGCTCGATCGATCAGGCTCAGTCACTCACTCTCTGGTGTGTCTCTGCCATTTCTCAAAAGGGCAATTCGCTTCAACTCCTTTTCGGTTTTTTCTCATTTTCTCTCTTTCCAAATTTCTGTTTTTTTCGTATTTTTCACCAATTTCCCAAAAAAATTATTTATGTCAAAAAACTCTCAGCGCAGCCCTGCCTGCTTCAAGAACTCTGCCCTACAAAAAAACCTGCAGCACGCTGCTCATGAGAGACCCGCAATAAATTTTTGAATTTTTTAAACAAATATCGAAAATTTACTACTCTCCCCCGCGGCGGCCAGTTCCCCTTCACACCTCAGCTCCCGCGTAGTACGTACACGTATAATTTCACTGTAACGGGCGCAGCGGAGGTGGTTATGGCATGCACCACTGCACGCTCTCTCCTATATAGACTGTACGGCATGTCGCATGCTCACAAGGGGTCCGCCCGTCAGAATAACCACGATCCACGTATACCATGTACCACCTATCGCTACTACTCCACATGGGAATCGCATGAATGTGTAGAATCTGAAGCGTGTCTTACTTAATCTGCTAATACGCGGGCCAAGTCCAAAGCCAGGCTAGGCCAAAGAGCCAGAGGGACCATGAGCATTGAGGACCTGACCTGCAGCAGGTGATATCTTGTGTCGTGTGTCGTGACGTGACACGCAAAGTTGTGTCGCATGTGTGTGTGGTGTAACCGGTGAATTATAGTCGTGTCATGTCTTGATCCGGACATTAACTGTCAAAGTGTCGTGTTACAAAATTATGAAAAGTGAACGTGCAGTAATACGTACGTAGTGTCGATGTCAGTTGTCTCAGGTCTCTATATAGCAATTTAAATATTTCAACTTTTTCAAAGAATAACGTTTCCAAGAAATCAATGAATTATCAAGCCGCTTGAATTAGAGTCTGAAACTTTTTTAACCCACATCATGTGTGTGTAGTAAGCAAGCCACGACGAATATGTACAACATCAAGTTAACGTCATTGTTCGATTCTATCATTTAAAGTTGGACCGTGGTCTTGCAGACTTCAATCAGCCAATTAGAGGCGGTTATCTCGTATATATACACCCACAACTTAATATTAAGATAAAAGAAACTCATACACTTTTTTTTGCTTACTACCAAATATATTAAGAATCTATATAAAACGGAAAAAAATTTCAAAAGGCCTATCGAGGCTAGCACTTACGTCTATAGAAACTCTCTATACAGCTAACCAAGAAAATTAGTTGCTAACGATTTGATTCATGCAGAAGAATTAGTTGTACACGTTTTACGTGTTTAAAACACCATATGATTAACAGAAGATCAACCTCAACTTGAAAAATTACCAGATTTTGACAAACTTTCCAATCTCGCAATAGAGAAATCTACATGTTTACCAAATCAAGAAATCCACAGCTCACACACGTAAGTGTAACGTACGCAATGCGCATACTGTAGGTGACACTGGACAGGCCAGGCTGACAGCTGCTGTTTCCAAGGCAATAGTATTTTTATCGTGTCGAATCTCGATGTTCACCATGATTCCTGATTAATTCCTGATTTCTCGATTTTGATTTCTGATATCAATTAAATCCGGGTGAATCTGAATCTGAATCATATCAATTATTGGCACGGAATAAGTTATAACGTGTCTGTCTCCCCAGCTGCAATGTTCAGCTCCAATCAAATCATATGCGCGAAAAGTTCAAGACTGAGACTTCAGAGCAAAAACCAGCAACCTTCCAATTTCCAAGGTGTACAGTACGCGTACGTGTCTAGGTAGCTTACAAGTTAATCCTCGCGCGAAATCACCATCCATCAAGATTTAAGAGTCTGAGTCTGAGACTCGAGTCCAGCTTATCATCGTTCATATCATCTAGCTTCAACTTGTGAGTCATTGCTCTTCAATTGAAAGAGGACCATAGAACAGCATCCAGCTTAGGATATAAATAAAGTTGCTGGATCCTATAAGTCAGCATGGAGTTGGAATTCTCGAATGGTCCCCGGACTGATGCGTTGGCTTAGGGCTAGTTTGAAGATTCAATTAACCTTGAAATTCTTCATCAACACCTCGACTTCAAACTTCGAGACGAACTCAAATTTTTTCATCCGACTTAAGCATCTCGAACTACTCTACCACGAAGCTGGATATTGGGGACTTTTTAACGTATATGTTTAGATAGCTGCCTGAGTATTTGCTATCACCTCGTGTACGTGCGTATATCAAGAGTTGTCAAAACTGTGGGGGTGTTCAACTACACGTACGTGGAAGGTCACAGGTACGATCAAGATATAATAGAGCGGTACACAAGATACAAGTAACAACCTGTAATGAACAATCAATATCTACAATCCTCATTCAAGAGAGATGGGAAGACATGGGGGGTCTTTCCCATAAAAAGAACAAATTAATATCAACATCTCGATGACCTCATTATACTCGAGCCAATCGCCCAATGGCCAACTATTAAGTTAGCAGCTACAAGGAACAATCAATGATTATATGGACCCAACCACCAAAAATTTTCGATCCTGGATGCTACATCCTGTGTTATGTAGTACCGGTGTTTATGGAATAAAACAGTACTGTGTATGACACGGAATAATAAATAAAAATAGATGTTTATTGTAGTCGTCATATGAAGTTATAGGACGACAAGATGTACACAAGAAGGAACATTAAGATGTACAAAGGAGACGGAGAGGAGGGCGTTAGGCGGAGTCGCCAGAGGCAACAGTGAGCGAGATTATGTGGAAACGTAAGTGCTTACGTAAGCGAAGCACGCATACCACAATCCTGGGGTTCAAACCATATTTAAATTGGTGTTGATTTTGGTCATCCATGTGTGTTTAAATAGAACAGTAGTTCTCCTCTCCTGGGTCTCCGGCCTCCAGATATTCCAGAAGCATGGTGACACATCATATACATGTGATTGTACATCTATGAGCACAACTTAACTCACAAAGCATATATCTCATAAATAAACAAACATCAAAAGAACAGTGATTCCTCATTCATTTTGGTTTTCTTATATAACCAATTGGAAACTTAAGGCCTGTCTGCCTTGCCTTGCCTTGCAACTAGTATAATCTGTCTGGCATGACTTGTTTTATTGTCATTAGATGTGAATTGTGGATGATGAAAATTCACGTTATATCTTCTTTCTTTTTTGAAAAGCTTGGATCGGGGTGTTGTTTACCTTTTACCATCTGCGGTCCGTTCGGCTTTCCTATATGGTTAATTCTCCCACTTATAGGGCTAGCATATAAGCAACTGTGGGGCATGAGACCCTGAGGGAGTCAGTATCTGAATGTAGCACGTTGGGCATGAAGAATAAAATCAGAAGAACATTATGAGCGATAACGATCGTATAAATCACATCGAAAAAAGAAACAGCTCACTGTTACCATGAGATTCTGAGGACTGCCCATCAGATCAGACTTACACGTGACTGGCCTGAGATAATCATGAGATGCCCAATGTTTTTTTTGTTCACTCGTTAAATTATGCGAGTACATACATTCCATTGCATGTTGTTGTTCTTTTCGTTAAACGTTGTGATCCATGATTCATAGATCTGGGGTACATGAATATTTAACAACAGTTGTAAATGTTACAGAACAAGAATTCAAGATTCAAGGTACAACTGACACGCGTAATCGTGGCAATTTATCATGTGGTCGCGTACTTTCTTTAGCAAGACTGAAGAATTTGCTCTCTCAATTTCTTGTCTTGGTGATGACGCTAGCTGGTGAATGGTAAACCGTTTAAGCTGGAATTACAGACATTCTCTTACTGTTACTGACAGTTGGATTTCTCATTACTACTGATACGAATGTCAAAACAAGTTCGATATCGACTGTATTTTGCAGGAATTTATATAGGACGCGCTAGTAACTCACCACTGAACACCTTAATGACCATCACCCTTGATCATCACCATCTTCTTTACAAGAAACGCAAGTTTATAGACGCAACACTGACATCCATTCGAACCAATTACAATTCACATAATATATTAAAAGACTCAAAACTAGAGTCATGTCTATGGAATGTGATGTACGTAAGGTATGGACGAAATAAAGCTAATGTCTTTTGAAAACCATGTTTCTATATGAGCAGATCCAGCAGCTGCCTACATACAGACCACAAGGCAGCCTCCAGAGTCCAGGCACCACGTCAACTCGAGTACGATAAAAGTATCGCGCTACTACTCACACAGACTAGTCGGGGTCGGGACTCGCAAGCCTATAAGCAGGCTGGCAGTCTGGTCATGATCGTCGTGACTCGTCGATCATATGGCTATAAAGTAGCGCAGTGTAACTGTTAACTAAACAACGAGATCATCCAATAGTCAACTTTGACAGCAAAAACTGTCAAATTACAATGCTATAATTGCACTGGAAGGCCAGGCTGTTCACATAAGCACCGTTAATATGGCCATGAAACTGTTTTTAAGTTGTACGACGTGTCACCTACGTACGTATATACCCCTTATTTTGCATTAGTGTATGACCATACAGTCTTGCCAATGTCAATGCCAAATGTCGTAATGTTCACTTAAAGATTGAAGGCCATGCACGTGATTGATGATCACCAGAAGCTCAAAACAGTACTGTACCGTTGATTAACTGCACTTGTTAATACCGAGTTATCTAACAGGGATCTTAATGATTTTCAAATGCGTTGTAATTCAGCTACATTGCATGATCCATATGCCGGCTAGAGAAACCTGTAGTATATAAACATGAATACGCAGTGTTCAAGTATCCTAGTGCCATCAACCGCTGGGATGGTAAGGAAGAGATTAACGTCATGCGAAACGTACTCCAGATTGCCAACATTGCCAATCTTGTATCTTCTTTTTTGTGCACTTTAGCTCTAACTCACAGCTAGCAATTGCATAAGCATGCCTTGATGTGATGCATGTATTAAAATCTATGTATGATGATTTTCCCCGGTTTTACGTATTGACCCAAGCTGTTATATGTGGGATATTGTCATGTTAACCCGATGAGAAGTTATCGAAAATTGCACATTAAGAAGATCAAAATGTAGAATTGAACTGGAGACTGAAATATGACGTGTAGTCCACTAAGACCAAAACTCTTCTTTGATGACTTGCAATTTGTTGGTGAAAGATCCAATGAAACGTGAACTTCAGAGACAAATTAGTATTGTACTAATTGACCTGTTATCAAGTAGATAAACGTATCATCAAGTCATGTACCGTAATCCATATACTCAGGACGCATGTTAAGCGGATTGACGACATGATGACCCATTTCACTAAGTTTGTTGGAAGACTGAATGGACCTTCTTTAACATCAAAACTAACCAGCTCACTAACCATCATTTCATTTTAATTCAAAGGGTTTTATCTTCAGCTATCAATGAACCTGGGATCTTGAAGTCGGATATCGGAAATTCTCTTGCTTTAGTCTCTAGCTTGGAACAGGAACTAGTTAACCGCAACAGAATTGAGTCAAGCTATAATAATTCGATCATCAAAGTTCGAACTCAAAGGAATAAATAGTGCGCGATCATAATGTTGAGTAAGGCTTATTTAACCTAACCTTCCATGAGAGGATCAAAACGAACAGAATTGACGCCGCCAACGCTGTTTTCTGTTTTCGATTATTTCATCATCTCCTAGAAACCACCAAATTAAGGCGTTCCCATACACATATAAGCGTTTCACTTCGTATACCAGCTTATAACTGATCTCGAGCACAACAAATAAATGTTCGAACTTCGACTACGTAGTACGAATAACTCGGGTTCTATTTCTCCACCAGTGTACGTTTCGAAGTTTTAACTCTTACTGTTTTGTTTAGTTAGTACTACTCTATAGTAGTTTGATTTCAAGATATGACGTTGTTCTAGTCTTCTCAGGTTGTAAGGTATGATCAAAGAAATTTTGTAGGTAATAGGAGTTAGTACAGCGACACTGGAAGAATTTTGAGTCTTGACTTGACCCGGTGTCATTGGCCAGGCCCTCCAATTTTGGTTGCATGGGTGACGGGGTAAAGGACCGGTGCCCACTGGCCAGGCCCGTTGAAGACTGCAAGGTTCAAGCGCGAACTTTTCATCGAGATCAGTTCGAATGTTCGAATATTTGAAGGTGGCGTAGTTGAAAATGGGCTCAATCTGGCTGTTACAGCTAACAACAAGTCCTACAATCCATGTAAGCTCCAGCACAAGTCAACAAGTATAAGTGATTCCTTGCTGTGCTGAATTGTAATGAATTACACTGCTTAAACGCTGTGTTAACTCTCCCATGAAAGTTGAATAGCGAATGTAACCTGATTTTTCTTCGACTCGCTCGAATCACGAGTGACAAGTCACAAATGACATCTTGGAAGTTGGATCCCCAACGTTAATTTGCTTGTTCGATCGGTATAGTGAGCTGGCCATCTAAAGTTTCTTTTCTTCTTGATCTGTGAAAGATCACACTTTTCAAAAAACGGTGATCGATCTATGTACAGCTCTTTTGAGAATTCAACTGCGATCATTATCACTTCAACGCCGTACGAAACCGGCCCTGACCCTGAGGTTATGCTCCGTTTTCCAAGGACTTCTAAATTTAAATTTCACACAGGTACAGAAGTGCAGAGCAAATATGTCGTTTGAAGTAATACTGATCTGATAAGTCCCACATGTTTCTTCTAATTGATAAAAGAACAGGGTATTCTTTTCTAGTGAATGGACGTGCCGTTAAGTTTTCATGGAAAACGTTCGATCTTACAATTCGTGATTGTTGAAAACTTTGGTTGTTACAACAATTTAACGCGTTTGTAAAACTAGATAGTAACGTGGACTAACGCTAGATACAATGGTGGAGTGGAATACGTTATTCATTATTGAATTGAAGGAAGACGTTCTTCATGCCTCTTTCAGGTAACATGAGCTTGCATGTTCGACGTTCTCTAGATAATTGAACTGGAGGAGCACATATATATGACTTTTTGAATTTTCATGATCTTCAATTCTTCGAATTTACAGTACGTAGGACATAACACACGTACACTCTTATTCAAACATTCATATTTCAGAGCATTAATTTCTTGATTGAATTACTGGATACGGAGAATCTCAGAATTATATCCCAGTACGGATCAAATTGAGGATAAGAAACAGTACATATTGAAACAAGAAGAAGTTAAATGATTTCTGATTCGCCGTTCCGGCAGAATATACGTTCGCCGAGGTCACCAAGCTAGCTAGCGTACTCAGTCTCTCAAGGCTGCATTCCAAGAGCGAAATTTGAAAATATCAGTTCAAACTCCGTACCACCAATTTTGTTAACACCTATATCTTCCGCTTACCATTGGTCAATGACAAGCTATATTGCTAAACCACAGTACTATCTAGATCATATATACATCAATTGTAAAATACATGAACTATTATGAAGGTTAATACGGTTAGACGCTCATGAATAGGAATCACATGTGCGTGAGCAGTGCGCTTTAAAAGATTGAGAATTTCACAATATTGAAAGTACTGAAAAAAGATCGAATTGAATCATGCCTGTTTTTGATCGACCCATGAACTTGAAGTCAATTAATTAATTTCCAGATTTGAAGGAGCTAGCATATACGTCCTGGAAACTAATTCAATTTAATAAAATATTGAAATCCTGTTTGCTTAAACAATGAAGTTGAAGGTACTTAAAAGTTACCAGCTGAGTACAGACAAATTCTTTCAACCACGGCCCCCAAGATCCTCTAGGCCATGTTAGCTCCGACGCCCATCCAATTGACATCCACGTACATGTATATTTATACGATTTGTGAAGACCACTAATCACCTGTCGATCACAAGATTGCATGAATTCGAAATAACCGTACATTGTAATCAATCAACGAGTACATGAATAAGTGTCTTGCAAATTTGAAAATTCATTTGACCCGCAAGCATTGCTGAACCCCCACCCCCTTTAATTTGACAAAACAGGCAATGAATACAGGAACAGCAGAGAATTAGAAATGTCTCATGATCAATATGCACACATTTGAAATAATTATTGGTATATAGCTAGGACGGGCCAAACGCTAGCTATTGTGAAAAGTTAAAAAAGGCCGAATTTTGCCGGTCCGGTCGATTGTGAATGAATGCATTGATGCGGCCGAAGCGAAAAGTTGTTCAAGGTTCTATAGAAAGCAGTGATTTAATGATCGATCGTATACGGAAAACTGTTAGTTAATATGCCGAGTTTATGTAGTGGTATTCAATTTGAAATGGCTTTGGATATAATATATTGCGGTTTGTATGTGATTGGAAATTTGGTTTTTTTGTTAAAATACTAGAATTTTTATTTGAAACTATAAAAACTATATAGATAATAAAACTCCAGTAACGGGAGTTACGTAGGAAAACCTTGTGAAGGTTAAAAACCTACTTTTCTGGAAAAAAGGATAAGAGAAAAGGAATAGGATCAAGATAAAAAACGGCAATGCAAAAAAAGAAAAAGCCGAAGAAGATAAAAGAGGTAAAAAGGGTCAACAAAGAGATGATACAAAAAAAAGAAAATTTAAAAAGTGTTTAAAAGATAAAGAAACTCAAGTTAGCCAACTACCCCATTCTGCCGCCTGAAAAGCCACTGCCCGCTGAACAATATCGTCATCCAGCACATACCCATCAGTCTTCTAGCTCATGACAAATAGCAAAAGGAATTTGTTCACTCCAAAAATTTGTATCGGTGTGAGGCCAGCGTTGCAGATCAAGAACTCTGAATTCTTGTCCTCCACCGGAAAACCCCAGGCTCTGGACCAGATAAGATCAACACCAAAGCATTCGAATAAAGTGTGCGTGACACCATGTTCACCAAAACACTCACTCAGTTTCACAAAGGTGACAACAGAAGGTACATTATTAAACCTAAGAAGTATGCAAGTAAGTTCATCATTCAATTGCGTATATACTGTACGGATTGGCATCCAAAAAATTGAGAAAGATCATGCATATGAAGGTTTATTTCATGTTTTAATATGAGAGCACCTGCAAGTTGCAATTTAATTGATATCACCGAAACACAATTTAACACTTTTCAGGATCATTTCTCAAATTGAATCTGGTGAGTATACTCTATTAACCAAACTTTGCACAGCTAGCAACTCTAGGCCGGTAAGCTTATTCCTAGCTTGAACTTATCAAAAGTTCAATTGACTCGTTGGCATCTGGTATCAGACTCACTTAATCCGATGAAAAATAGCAGTTCTTAAGCGGTTCAGGGCAGATGTAGAGCTGGTATATAAGCCTGCAAAGCTGCATCCAATGACTTCCCAATCAGGTATAAAAATCGTGAATTCGCGATGATGAGACCTGATGAATAAAGATGAGTTTATGTCGTACTTTGGCTTACAGATCAGATTTAAGAGAATATTATTTAGTAATATATTGTGGTTGTTCTATGTGAAGATCTATATACAGATAGGAATACACGTAACTTCGTCTTACTCAAGACGATCAGAAATAGGAAGTGGACGAGAGTGGGGAGACACTCGAGAAAATAATCTAGAAACAGTCTACGTCAATAGTCGCGACGAACTAAGAAGAATAATCCCGGCCGACAAAAGAGCAAATAATATCAAAATGTAATCAAAAGTTCAACAGTTTACATCACATTAGTTAAGTTAGAACGTCGGTCCACAGTAACCAACTTGCCAGAATTAACAATGGGTGGATACACAGACATGGGCAGAGGGACTTTATAGCTGAATTTGGGAGTTCGCCCCAACTTATACGCACTTTGAATTGACATATGGTGGTCTTATATTGAATGGAATGTAATCATACTTGGTGAAAGAAAGATCAATCGATGAAAAATTGTTGTGGCAATATCTATAGCCAAGGGCATCTATCTAGCTAGATTTCGGATCTGTATCTTCATTTCAAATAACCAACCACTGATTGACCGACCTTAGCGACATTCCTGGATTGGGAAATCTTTTCACATTCCATTGAGAACTGATTCATTATTGCATTCTTATATCAAGGATCCTTGGCCCCATGGAACAATATGTAACTGCTTCAGATAGATCTATGGACGGACGTACATAGAGGTGTGCAAATAACTTCAAGGTTCTATGCATTCCCATTATTGTTGTAACAAAGATACGTTCAACGTTTGCACAATATAGCTGGTGGATCCACCATTTTTACCGTATAAGAAATAAATTCTGTACTTAGTAAACATAAACAAGTTATAGAAACTATGTGGTTCAGACCTTCAAAGATCAGGCACCGAAAAAATTTAGTGGGAGTTGTCTATCCAATTTTTAACTTAATCGCCACTTGCAATTAAAAAGCAACTGGCATTGTTAAGAAACAAAACCGAGGAAAATTTCATCCTCCAATCATGATAGCAAAAAAAAATCCTTTCACTGGGTTAAATAAATTTTACCTTAGATAATCAGCAAAAACAAAAATCCATCAGTACCAGTCT
>JAKTRY010000507.1:0-15537 GCA_030579935.1 Ambrosiozyma cicatricosa | reverse complement strand
GTGATTGAGAATCAAGATATTTGAAATCAGTTTATTTTTATTGGTTAATTTTGTGATTTTTATTTTGTGTCAAGTTTGAGAATACTTTAGTTACTTTTTGATTTAAATAGTTTGTTTGTTTCCCTCTTTTCAGTTGTTTGAAGTTGGTCTTGTTCAGTTAGAGTTCGAGAAAACCATCGATTCACCTCGGTCGAATTGAAGTCATTTACTTTGGTCAAATATCAATTCAAGATTGCCAACTGAACCAAGAACCAACGAAGAGTTTGTTTTGTTTATACTCTGAATATAGTTAGTTATTCCGTTCGTTTTACGATAACAGCATCAACACAGTTACTAGTTGCTAGTCTCCTAGTTAGCTAGTTTTGTGGAACTGATAAATCGATCCAACGCATCAAGTCAAGGAGGAACTACCCAGTGAATCCTTACATGTAAATCATCAGATGAGTTCTATGGGCCATGCATGGACCATAATAGATTTGACAGCTTATAGAGATTCCGGCCGAGATGTCTTTAATTAAACCATCAACATACATCAGGCACAGAATCCAGATTCAACTAAAATCATTACCTCTTGTAGGAAGCATATCATATCGGGACCAGAGTAAAGAGTGAAGCGCTCTATATGGAAGTGCTAGTACAATTTCAATTACCTGTAATTAATGGTTTAGGATGTCATGCAAGCTTCAGACCAAGCTAGCTAATCATAGATTATTTTAACGGTGAATCATACATGGATATAGTAGAGTTAAAGAAGCATAAGTATTTGGAAGGATCTATAGGTACAGGAAAAAATGATTTGTTGATAATTCCACAGTTTTTATATACACCCAAAATGATTATATACATGCGCTAAAGGTTAGTTCGGAGTCGAAAGTCGGACCCACAACGAAACTCAGCGCTTATCTATATAACCTCCTAAATTTTTTGCATTTTATTGCTCGCGAAATTATTAATTCGATCTCTCGATCAAATCTTTCAGCAGAGAGAGTCAATTTGAACGCAAATTCATTTCTATATGTCTATAGAGAATCTGTATAATAATTGTACGGGTTCATAAGAATGTTCAATCATCAAGCAATGATCAACAGTTTTTACTCTGATATCACATATCTTAATGGTCAAATTTGAAACTCAATTGTACACAACGTTGAACGTGCGCGCCGTTATATACATCATCTAAACTGAGGCAATGCAAGTTTTATATGCTGTGGCAAGTGACAACCAAATGAGAGATTTTTGTAGCTTTCACTGGCTTGAAACACAGTGATATATCCTGTTTTAGAGTTCTGTCTGTACATCTGGATATTCTCCAGAAGTATCTCCAAGATTGGTTTAGTCAGCTAGATCTGCCGTTGCTGGGTCTTGCAAATCAATCGCACCCACAGAAACAGATAGATGCACAATTAATTTTGCCAATTCTAATATCAGTTTGATAACAGCTGTTTACATCATGAGCATATGGTATAGGGTTGAGTTGCTGCTTCTAGTTGAAAATCAGTGACCAGCCATATATACAGCTGGCTTGCAAGTCCATGAAGCTGATCGGCAGATGGCATGATCGATATATATTTGAATCATGGTATGGCGTGAGTACGTATTACAAATTTTGCTCGGGATTCTGAATTCAAGATTTCTCTCTCTACATATCAATTTTGATATTTTCTTCGCTGCAGACTGGCCTCCAGCAAGCTTCATCTGTTTTGCGAAAATTTATGTACGTACGTCAACATAATTTTGAACAAGCCATATATATACTAGAGATCTTTTAATTTGAAACATATTTTGATCATGACCAATTTTCATTATTTGAATTCTATTAAAGGACAATATCAACAAATCGTTGAACTGGAAAATTCTAACAATTAATTGCCAGAACGTACATGTATACGTTAAAAATGCAGTTAAAACCCCATGTGAATAAGTCAGCAGTCATCAAAACATTTCTTTTTCATGTCTCATGGATGAATTTGTAGTTAATCATGAGAACCTATTTTACCGTCTTTTTAGTGCTGCAGACGGCCGGATATATATATTTAGAGATCGTTGTAAATTCAAAATGGAGGCTGTAAAAATCTATCGTGATATTCTGATACAAAAAAACGATATTGAGTATATATAAATTACAACTGACATGCCGAAATGATTATACGTTGACATGCTGATATAGCAAGTAATTTAGTGGAAAACGTTTTGTTATTGACAGTCATAGAACTGTCGGAGTTGCACCAAGCCTTCCTGCAGTGCAGGAGACCGGATCCGAAGTATGCAAAACCTTCGATAGAGCTGGTGTATAATGCAGGGGAAATATAACGTACTCGAAAGTAGTAATTGGACCGCTTGATTATTCAACTCTGATAACTAATAAATGAGAGATCTGTAGATATGCAGCTTTGGGAAGTATATCAGATTCTGTGGCTGTTTTGGGGGGCTAAATCTATAATGAAAAGCTTGATTAAAGGAGAATCTATAAATTTATCTAAAAGGAAAAAAGTGGGAGAAAAAACTTTTACTAATATACAGAGGCAGCATCCACTGTAACAGTATCACCAGCCACTGGACAGGTCCAGTTGTGGTGAGGTAGAGGCTGGAGCTACCCAGTGTGGCTGCCAAAATTGATGGAGCGTTCAAGCATTGTGCCCTCGGCAATCTCACGTGAAAGTCATGCAAGAGATCAAGTGCAACAGTACTATGAACATAGGAGAAACCACGAGGAATTGATCTAATTCCCGACAGGTACCACAATTCAGACCAGACAATTTCGATCATGTTCAATTTTCTTTCCTCTCGAACTGATTTATGATTTTTGGTAAAATTAATTTTTCGAAGAAAAACAAAATTGTAGAATCTGCATATAGATATCTGTGCCGGTGCATCAGCTAGAGTGGAACCATCCCGTTTCAAAAGGTGTGCTAAAATTTACAATTTTGCCGAAGTTTGAAAGATTGCATCAAATGAGCCGGAACTAATTGTCGAAGACATCACACACAGCACACATGTGTGTGTTTTTCTTCACTCAACCAACAACATCCGGTGCAATCGTTATACAGAATGCGGTGTACGTACTGTTCAAATTCAAACATCATGATCAATTTGATCATAAATTTGTTGAAAAGATCATGTATAACACGAAGCATATGATAGAAGTAAAACTCCACAATTCAGTTGCATATGTGCTGCAATGTGATATGATTATATACCCAGTACCAAATTGATACTCCGGGAAACGTGGCAACTTATTAGTAATAGAACCCTCTATATGCTCTATTAGCGTGCAGCTCTAGATAGCTTCGGGAATGGTGGCTTTTATACCTAAAATATACTAGGCCTATATATGTGGATTTCGCCCATGCATGGTGATCAATTATTTTGAAATTAGACGTACCTTGACTATAATCTTTTTCTGTTTATCTCAAATCATGTACATTTTTTGTTGGATTAAGAGGCCATCTGGTATCAATTTATGTTTTTTCTAAATGAATGGCTTTTCTTGATGTGGCTGTTATTTTCGCTCCAACCGGACTTTGTTCGTTCCGCCAGTTTTTTTTCAGATCGACGACTGTCGGAGAATCGATACTGTTTGGGATAAAGTACCGCTAAATCTGTTAATTAAGGTAATTTTATCCAAATATGAAAAGGATCGATCCTACTTTATCCAATAAATTCCAATTCTTTTCTTTTCGATGGATATATTACATGGTAGTATAGTAACAGTACCATAGAGTATATCTAGGTGCAGTTTGAGCTCCTGCATCGGTCAATTGCTTGTGGAGGTATCATATACATGCATGCAGTTATTCATTTTTGACTGTGATTTTGTACCGGTTACTCGTGATTGATACATAAATTGATATAATCCCAGTATAGGACAATTTGGTTTAATATATTTTGCCGTAACGCCGATAAATTGTGTGTCGAACTGTTATGAAAGTGACCCATGAAGTGAGTATATTTATCGGTGAAATTTGATCTATCTTCTGTCACTTCAAAAGATTAAAACTCCAATTTGAAATTTGACTTTTCAGGAAACCAAGATTATAGCTTCAAAATCATCCAACGCTCTGTGCGGTAGTAGTCTTGATTGGTTGATGAAGATACATAGTCTACAAGCACTATAAATTAAGAATTCATTAAAAATTTGAATTAAAATGGAAACGGAGAAGAAAGTGAAAGTAAGAATAAATAATAAAAAAAGATACATGAATGTGTTAGTTCAAAGAAAACGCAAGATTAAAAAGTGTATCAACCCCACCGGAATGAAGTTAATTCTTGTTGGCTAATTTCAACTTCAACTCCTGCTTAAAATCTTCAAATCCAGAATCTTCTGGATTAGCATCCACAGGAGAAGTAACAACAACGACAGGATTATTAACAACAGTGCCAGTGGCGTCAGCTGTATTGATTTTCCTCCCATTGTGTGACACAGATCCAACTCTTTTACAAGCACCATTTCTAAATTCACCACTGGTCAATCTCATTAGCGTTTTCTTCATCTCTTCTTTAGACTTAACCTCATCGATTTCATCATCTTCATTTTCATTTCCATCACGCACTGAAGTCAACACATCAGTACGTTGTTGATTGGATTCATCATCTTCAAAAACAGAAAGCAAACTAAATCTCAATCCACTTGAGTGTCTATTATGTTGTTGTTTTGGCGAAGGCGTGTTGAGACCCAAACCAACTGAATGAGAACCACCATTACCGGTGGAAAATGCAGATGTTGGAGATGGAGTTTGTTTACGCTTGTGTTTGTTTATTTTGAGTTGTTGATGTTGTGGTGGGGATTGGTAGTTTATACCTGATGAAAATTGAGTCAAATAAGGTGAACTGTTGTTGCTGTAACTTTCATTTGAAAGGGATGGAGATGGGAATGTATTGTTTGTTGTAGCATTTTGAAACATTGACATCAATTTTTGCATATCGGATTCTAGAGTTTGTAATTCAGTTGCAGTTTTAGTGTTGTCGTTGTACGCTGGAGAGTTGTCAGAAAAAGAGGCAACTGAGGAAGCTGAAGCTGTGCTTGTGAAATGATTCAGCTCAATGAAACTGAGTTTGTTTCTGATCATGTCAACACAGTCAATCAATTGACTCAATGATTCGTCTTCGTGTTCCTCATCTATAGTTGGTGGGATGCCAGTAGCGTTGTTGCTAACATCATAATTCAAAGCGGAATACTCAGGGTAATCAACCTCGATATCAAGTTCCAATTCATAGATGATCGAATCAAACAATTTGAGCAATCTTGACAACAATTTGATGGTGATGAAGAGTCTTGTCAACATACCTAAATGAATATTCAATGGTGGGTGAACCTGCGACGAAGAACCTGAACCCAAACCCAGGCTTGAAGTTGAACTCACCCTTGAACCAGTACCTGTGAATAGTCCATTTAGATTGAATTTTCTTAAAACACAGCCATGGAACAACTTAACCTCTTTATCAATCTCGTTATTGCGAGCGCTAACATCCCCAAATTCTAAAATGGACAACAACAAACAGAAAAACACCCTTCTTAAAACCTTGAAATAGCCAACCAACTTGAACGGATTGTTACTTAGTTGACTCATCGTTCTGTTATTACCACGATCAGAAACTAATTGTTGTGGTTGCCCATTCATAGTTGACCATGACTGTTCCATTTGCTGTTGCGATTGAGAAGGAACGAGGCAAGGCTCGTTGAATAAGGAGGATGATGTGATTTCTAAAGTAGAAGAAATTGATGCTGTTGTAGCTTGTGAATTCGAACAACCCATTGAAACTGAACCAAACCAACTACCTGGTGGATTCGTAGTGATTGGGGAACCAAGAGGAGACAAGCCTAATCCTTCGGCAGAGTTAACACCAGAACAACTTCTTAATCTAAGTGGTCTTAAACGCATGGCTAAACTGACTTGAGGAGGTTGTTGTGATTTCTGTAGCTGTGATGATAATTGAAGTTGCATTGAGTCCAATAACTCACCATGGTTCAGGAGACTGATGAACTGCAAGTTGTCATTACCGCTACCTGTGTTGCTGTTGTTGTTGATGTTGTATGATAGGTCAGGTGTGAAGTTGAGATTGTATACGTCACAATACTGTTTCAATGTCTTTGGATCCGTCAATGGGATCAAATTGATTATTCTTGTGTTCAGCGTTAACAGAAGTGAAGTAGCTGTCGTTTGAGTCTGTAGCGTGATCAAAGAGCGTTTTTTCGAAGATGCGTGCGAAGTAGTGCCCGGCAATGGATACTGGTACGGGTGTGTATTAATTGAATTCTGAGGTAGGTTGATATTTGATTTTAGCTGTTGTAAGTGAATGGATAATAGGCTGTCTAATTGAAATGATTTGGATAGATAGAGTGAAAGCTTGTTGGATAGAGAGCGCAAATAAATTAAAGTTGCAAGTTTTCTTGTATCTATATACACATTCAGTATCGTTATGGATATTACTATGAGTGCTCTGGTGTGGGATAAAGGTAAAACTTTATTAGTTGTCGGTATTCCTTGTCTGTTGATATTGGTAGAGTATTTTTTAGCATAAAGCAACAACGATATACAGACGAATAAAGCATGAGAGGAATGAATAAGGAATCTATGAGTCAAATGAAGCATATTCAAATGCAATATTGGTCCCTGTTGTGACTGTGATTGTTTGTCAATTGGTGAAACTTGAGTGTGTCGGCATACCGATGATGTGAAAGATGAAGAATCAAGAAGTCCAGAAGCAATGATGTCAAATTTGAACTTGTCTGCACCACTTCGGAGTGAATCATGTAGGCTCCGAGATACACTATTGAATCTCATCATAAACTGAGACACTTCTTTAATGAATTTCGTGGTATGTGTATGTGTTGTCTTGGAAGAATCGAGATGGGGAAGATAAACAACTGTTTCATTTGGATCAACTCCCCATTCACTTTCTGTTTCTCTATCCATGTCATCATCATGAGGATTCTCTTCATCTGTATTTGAAGCAGAGTAAGGATCGGGGTATAGCTCTGTCCATTTGTTGACCGTATCATGTTCCTCATCATCGAGATATGCATCAGTTAATGGAGTGTGAAATGGAGAATTTGTCTGAGATGATGAGTTTGAAGTCAAGAAAGGGTCATCAAAAGTGGTTGAATGTACTGAAGAAGTTACTGAACCTTCGTTGTCTTGATAGTTGTATTTGTGATGTGGTAAAGAGAAATTGTGATGTGTATGTTGGAATTGGGTATGGGTGTGTATGTGTGACTGGTTTCTATTGATACTGTTTGGTTCTCCCCAGTCCATGGAGTCTTTGTGATTTGGAGTTCGCATGGTGGTTTCTTGATGGGATATCTTGCAGATGAATCAATAGACCATAATTCTAGAAAGAAGGAAAGAAGCTGGGGAAGAAAAGAAACAGAAGTATTGATCAGTGAACTTGTGTATAGATCAAAATTCAAAGAAATCAGAGAAAGATGGCTGGTTTTAAAATGGTTTGAGTTTCTCAATTGAACAAGAAGTTGAATTGAAATCTGAGGTGATTGCTGCAGTGTTATATGAGTTGATTTGAACGAGATATGGCTCTTCCAGTTTCCTTGTTTAGTTAGATGGAGAGCTTAGTTGACGGTAAGTGCCGAATTGTAAGTAACAGCGCTACGGAAAAGGTCAGTTCATGTAAACGGTGCAGCGTACTGTTATCAGATCAGGCTGCAAACATAAAATTCAAAACAAACAATGCGACTTCCTAAAGGTGAATCCTGATCAAAGTAAGATCTGTCGACAGTAGTGTTTTTTTTTCAAATCACGTGAAGAAAAAAATTGTTTACAGACAGTTTTCTGGTGTACGGGTGTAAGAAAGACTCGTTGAGATTTGAAAAAAAAAACTTGAAAGGGCCGATCTGAGTGATCTTGAAGTATCTATTAAAGAAGATCAATTTCCGGATTGGGCGAGAAGGTACACATTGCACAAAGCAAATGATTGAAAGCGACGCAAGTGCGAGGGGGAAGAACGTGTGTGTACCTCGTGTATGTTTCCAGCAGATGGAAAAGTTCGAAAACACCCTAATTATATACTACGTAGACGGTATAGTACTAATTATATATGATCTCGTTTTAACTTTTCTCTGGCCCTTGAATTAGACAGCTGTCTGAAAAGTTGATAGATCCTTAAAAGGTATAAAAGTAAACAGATGGCCACCCACAGATGGTACAGATCAGATCCCGATTCCAAACGCAGTCCACAATCATATATATATTGACGAATTTCAATTTCCTCAATTTGAAAATGGAGTAATCAGGCCAGTATGGCTTAATTGAGTGTAACCTTGACTTCATTGACAGGTGTGTTCTAGGGTGTAATCTCCATGACTACCACGTACTAATCTGCGCAGTGTTAGCGTGTTAGCAGTGCTATATAGTTTTCAGAAGCGGACCGATCCAACCATATATAAATTACAAAGATTAAAGATTAACGTGCCACTAATTTATCTATCTGAGTTAGTCAACGTTGTCTAACGGATAAAACGCTGACTTATAGATAGTTCGATGATGGTGTGACGGTGGTATATGATGATTGATGAGAATACCCGTACAAGCGTGAACACACAAGCGTTGAAGCACGATCTGGAACAGCTTGTATAATATATATGTATAAAATTCAATTAGGGAGTTAAGGAAAAGAACGAATCGAGGGCCCAATGGCCCCAATATTCCAATAAAATCGATTTAACGTGTGCAAAATTGGTGCAAAATTGAAAGCATGTTTATGGCACTAACCTAATTGGGGATTAGGTCCCACCTACTACTCTGTAGTACTCACTGGCAAACTAGTAGCAGTAGCAGTCGTGACTGGACTGTGAGCACAGCACAGTAAAAGTGATTTATGGCTCATATGGCTCATGGCTTGTTATTTTCGTTATTCCTTATTTTCACAACGTTCAACTTCAACTCTTCATTCTTTACTCTTCAACGTACCTGTCTCTTCATCTTCATCTTCTGCTGATTTCTCTTGTTTTCTACTATTCAAATAGACACGGACACAGACACGGACACGGACACTGACCCTCTTCCTCTTCTTCATCCAAATCTGCACTGTCCACATCATCCTATCGCTGAGTACGAGTGTACCGTACAACATTGAACAACAATGTCCACTCTACTCTCCAACTCCTCCCACGATCTCATACAACAACAACTACACGCTCAACTTCCTCATCATTTGAAATTACTCATACTACAACAGAGAAACGTCCTTTTCAACTTCTCTAATAACGACGATACTGATACCCATATATGTCCTTGTCCTTTATGTCATCACCCTCAAGTCGTGTTCCATGCTAATTTACCTTACTTTGATCAACAATCTTCAGCTATAATTGCACATTTCACAATTGTTCACGGTGATAATTTCAATGATATTTTATCCCCTCATTTTCAACAGTTTTCTCAGCTTCCAACATTAGTTAAATTCTTAAATTGGCAAATTCAATTATCAGCTAATGATGAAACCGCTATTCATTCTAATGCTTTGTCTTGTGAAGTGACTTCTGTCGTTGAAGATAATAACAACGACATTATTAACCTGGGCGAGGGTGATAAGATAACGCCGTCTCATCAAAAACAACCACAACAATCAACACCACCACACTCTGAATTGCAACGACAAGATACCGCATCGGATGCAAACCTTAACCCTAGTTCTTCTGCGTTACACCTCTTTGATTCAGCAGATGATTCAGAATTTGGAACTTTGTTGGGAGATATTGATAACCATGAAAATGGAAACAATGGTGATTCGAGTCATGGAAAACTAGATGATGATATGGGAGTCGATTCTCCGTTACTGGAACAACTGGTTTCCTCCTGTTCAGCTAGTGATTTACAAGATTATTCACCATATCTTGAACCTCATGAACCTGGACAAAATTCTACAGCTAATACACCAGCAGATTCAAATATGAACACTGATTTTTTGCCAACCAACAACAATAACAACAGCAATGAGTATTTTCATCAACCATCTTTTGCATCCACTAATTCATCCTCATCTTCTCTTCCCCAACCTCATACTCAGTCGGTTAAAAGTGAGTCTCCTAACCTGCCTCCTCGTCATGTGAGTAGTACACAACATATGCGCCAACATCCGATTAGAATGAAGCCACCTCCTTCACTTTCAGGTAGGTCACATTCTAAAACTTCCAATGCCAGTTCTAGATCCTCATCTGTTTCTAAACGCAGTCCTATCCTATCATCCTCATCGACTACAGCGTCAACTACAACAACTACAAAGCCAAAGACCGCTGCAGACGGGAAGAAAGCGATCACCAAAAGAGTTCATAGACAAAAATCGATGGGTAACATTCATCATTCAGTGTCCTTAAGCAGAAAAGAAAAGATGTTGTTACAACAGGGACAACCCCAACAATTGAAAAATAAAATTCTTGTACCTATGGGTATGATTCCACAACAACTACAACAGCAACAACAACAACAACAATTTCAACCTGTACCAATGGGAATGCCTATGGCTATGATGAATGGAGTTCCTGTTCAAGGACAGCAGATGGTTCAACCTCAAGTTCAAGCTCCTTTGGCGCCAGCTCAAGGTCAAATTGGACCTCCTGGTTCACAGCAATTACCACAGCAGCAACAGATACAACCTGGTTTAATGGCACCGCCCCAACAACAATTTATACAACAACAGCAACAGTCGCAACCAGGTCAACAGCAAGTGGTCCCAGTTAATGTTCCCATTAAAGCTGTCAATGGCGGTACTGTCAATAGTAACGCTGGTGCTGGTGCTAATGGGCAAGTGGGTCAACAAAGCTTCAAACAGGTTTTCATCCCCGTTCAACAGTTCATGCAAATGCAGCTACAATTACAACAGCAACAACAACAAAGAAATGTTCCATTTGTACAACCTGCTCAAGTTCAGCAAGGACCTGGTGTCACCATGCAGACTTTGCCTAATGGTGGGCAACAACAACTTCAGCCTATGCCTTCTGGTGAACAACAACAGCAAATGATACAATCACAGCAACCACAACAACAACAGTTTGTGATGTGTCCTCCAGGTGTTGTTCCTGTTTCTTCATATCCTAATGGTGTCCCTGTTACAATTGCTGGTGGACCGCATATTGTCCCAGTAGGTGGCGCTATGCCTGTTCCCGCTCAAGTTCCAGTTGGAGTCCCTGTTTCCTTCCCAGCTTCTGGCCCTCCTCCTCTGCGTAATACTGCAAATTCATCCAATGGTGTTATTCCGGTTCAAAGCTCTTCTCGTCCTTTCCAAGGACAACAACAGCAGAAGCCACAGAGTCAAACTGGAGGTGCTGGTTTGAGACAAAGATTTGTTCCGAATATCGGACAGCAGAGACAAGTTGTTCAATTGAAACCTGTTCCACTTCCACCACAACAGCAACAGCAACAGCAGCAAGCCCAGCAACAACTTCAAGGGGGTCAAGCACAACAACAAGCCTATCATCAGGCTCAACCTCAAGCACAGTCACAGTCCCAGTCACAGTCCCGGTCACAGTCCCAATCACAGTCCCAGTCACAGTCTCAATTCCAACCTCAAACACAGGCCCAAGCGCAAACACAGTCCCAATCCCAGCTTCAACAACAATTACAACAAAGCTTCCAACAACCACAGCCGCCATTTCAACTTCAACAACAACAAGCAAAACCACAACAATCACCACAACAGTCACCTCAATCACAGAATACATCAACTTCACAGCAATCCACACAGTCACCATTATCCCCATCTTCATTGTCACAGCTTTCAATATATTCCAATGAAAGAGAACGTAAGCAAAGTGCAAGCTCAATTACTTTTTCACTGAGTGGGAAACCACCTACAATAACTGCTGTTTCTCCACCTACTTCCATTTCATTGTCCATGAGTTCAACTTCTCCTCAAATGGGTTCTGTTGTCGTTGGTGGCTTGGCAAATGTCGTTAGTGGATTGGGTGTTCCTACTCCTCCAACAAGTAGTACCAGTCGGAAAGCAAGTGGGTCTATGGCTAGTAGTTCTCAACAGAGTCAAGGCCAAAGTCAAGGTCAACAAAAATTTGTTTCGAATTCAGGTGCTGGTAATAATAATAGCAATGCTTCGTATGGTGGTGTCACTCATGTTAAGCCTGACGTTGATAATAATGGTAATGCTCCTGCTAATGGTGCGGGTGATCAACAGCACAAACTTATTCCCCATCAACAACAGCAGCAGCAACAGCAGCAAGTTCAACCTCAAATGGGACAATTTCAAAGTGGTTGCAATAATAGTGAGTTACAGATGCAGGTTCAGCTACAAATGCAAATGTGGATGAAGCAACAACAGCAACAGCAGCAGCAACAACAACAGGGCCAGTCTCAGTCTCCGCAACAACAGCCTCAGCAAGACTCCCAGTCCAGTCAATCATCAAGACAAGCACATTCGTCTCATTTTAATACCGCTCAATCATCTTCTTTGTCTTCTCCATTGGTTACTGTTCCTGGTTCAGGACTTATCTCTAGACAATCTCCAATGTTGGTTAGTGCTATTTCTCAAAGTCAATCTTCGGATTGTTCTCCTTTGTTGAGCTCTTCACGTTTGACATCAGCTGGCTCGAATTCAGCCTCTGGTTCTAGATCCGGTTCTCGTTCTCAGAATCAAAATGGAAATAGTATGCTCAGATCCCAAATTGATAAGAATGATGACGATGCTAGTGGCTTTGATCATACTGGGTCTAATACCCCAATATTGGTTTCTGCTATAGCTGCTAGGCCACCTTCTGATGAAGATGATGAGAGTATTCGGAAATCACAACAGCAGCGGCAACAACAACAATCACAGCAACAACAACAACAATCACAGCAACAACAACAATCACAGCAACAACAACAAGCACAGCAACAACAACAAGCACAGCAACAACAACAAGCACAGCAACAACAACAAGCACAGCAACAACAAGCACAGCAACAACAACAAGCACAGCAACAACAACAAGCACAGCAACAACAAGCACAGCAACAACAACAAGCACAGCAACAACAACAAGCACAGCAACAACAAGCACAGCAACAACAACAAGCACAGCAACAACAACAAGCACAGCAACAACAAGCACAGCAACAACAACAAGCACAGCAACAACAACAAGCACAGCAACAACAACAAGCACAGTCACAAGAACAACCTGTTTTGTCTAAAGGTTTCCAACAACAGATGTTGCATTTGCAAAAGGCACAGCAATTACAAGAAATATCGTTTGATAAACTTGAATCAATCACACATACACAACTGTCTTCGAATCTGAAAGCTTATATGAGTGCATTTATTCAACCACCTTCCCATGTTCAGCAGTCTCAGCATCCAAAGCTTGTCAATGTGGATCAACAATTGAATGATGAACTTTTCTATATCAAGCGTTGTCTTTTGATGTATTTGAACGATTATGATGCTGGTTTAATTCAACAACAGCAAGCTAGTAACAATGATTTGGAACTGGAGTTTTATGTCACAATGAGAAGAGTTCAAGTTGAAATCCCATCTTCAAGTGCAAAATCCAATTCTGCATCTGGCTCCCCTGAGATTCAATCAAGATGCTCAAATTATTATTTGATGATGGCCAGGATCCCAACAACTGGTCAACTTATGGTTGTTGGAATAGTGACTGTTTTACCAGGAATGGATTATTGTCGTCTGACTAGTTTCATCGTTGGTAATTCCATTGATTGGTCCAAATTCAATGGTAACAATGCTAATGGTGGAAATAAAGGTTTCGGTAAGATTAAGATTCATGCTGATGAACCCCTGGTTGAATTATTCAATGCCAATTATGGATTCCGTGACTTGTTCC
The DNA here is from genome assembly GCA_030579935.1 of Ambrosiozyma cicatricosa. Lineage (NCBI taxonomy): Eukaryota > Fungi > Ascomycota > Pichiomycetes > Pichiales > Pichiaceae > Ambrosiozyma > Ambrosiozyma cicatricosa. The sequence continues at coordinate 1,751 of JAKTRY010000507.1, read as the reverse complement.
CATGCGATGTTTTTATTGATTCCATTTCTCAACAACTTGAAATCGAAATGAACTCTCGTTCTGGTAACGCTTTTGGTGTCGTTGGTGGCAATAATGCAGTTTTGAAAGATCAACTGGAGCGTATTTATCGTCAACTAAGTTGTGTCTTGAGTGTCAGGTGTGGATTGATGGATAGTGATGACTTACTGCTGAATTCTTTGATTAGTTTAGGGTTTATCGGCTAGATTATTGTTATTTTTGGATTTCTTCTCCATTACCATGTCTGTTTCATCGATTTGTTGCCTTTAATTAAGGCAGATCCGTCCACATTTGTTCTCTTTTTTGACTGTTTGTTTCCTTTTCTGATTTAGTTTGATGTTATACTGTTGCTGGCTTATGGTTCATTGCATTGGTCCCATATATATATCCCCTATCACCCGGTATTGTTCTCTTGTCGCCCATCATACATATTTTTTTTCAGATTTGAGCATTCATTTGGCCCTTCTATGAATTGCTGATCTATTCGTTCTGGTTTTCGTCTTCCATTTTCAGTTTGTTGGTTGTACATAATCTATCCAATCATAATGTTTCACCATATATCCTATAATATCACTTCATCATCTATCCTATCATAGCTTTCCTCGTCTATTCTATCCCAATTGGCATTTCTTATCATTTCCATTGTATCATTCCTATCATCACACTCATCTTTATATCCCTTCTGCTCGTTTATCATACGATCATGATTCCTTCATTGGTTATTTTTATTCCCCAATTCCTTGCACTTTCTTCCTTTCTTTCGTTATTCTCTCAGATTTACATTTTCATATCTGTTTGTTTTCTTCAATTATTTTCTGTACATTATTCAACATTTGTCCCTGATCCCCCAATCATTTTGTCTTTTCCGAGCTACCAATTTGACTTTGGACTCCCTTTTTTTGATTTGATTTAAGCTTTATCTGCTTTCATGCATCAATCTTTGTTTTCCCGTTTTGCGTTTCGATATTCTAGATTTTCATCTTTCTCCATTTTCCCATTTATTCTTTTTTTTTCTTTTTTACTCACCTTGTTGCGTTTCCGTTGATACATTTTGATTTTTAATATTTTGTGTTTTTCGTATCTGTTTTCCTTTTTCTTTTTTCTTTTTTCTTTTTTCTTTTTTCTTTTTTCTTTTTTCTTTTTTCTTTTTTCTTTTTTATCATCTTTTTTTTAATTTTCCAGTATTCCTTGTTTTGTGATTACCTTTTGCATCTTATTTACCCATTTTGTCCTAACTTTGTCTGTGTTTTGATCTTCGAAAAAAACTTTAATTTTTTAATTTAATAAATCTTTAATTTCTTCAGTTCTCGTTCTTTAAATTCCAGATCCTCTCATATTTAGTTATATCAGTCTCATTTTTCTAAAAAATAAAAGTTCAATAAATTCAAAAATTGTCAGAACATGCAAAAAGGGTATCACGAGATACATGAGGCAAAAAAAACATCAAACATGCGTAAGACAGGGTTCGAACCTGCGCCTTCTCACGAAGAGTAGATCTTGAGTCTATCGCCTTAGACCACTCGGCCACTTACGCCCTGATGGATTTTTTAGGGAGTGGTTATGGGAAATTGGGACTGGCTAGAGATAGGCTAAGTGAAGATAGCAGGATGTCCCAATAGGGTAAGTGCGGGAAAGCTGAAGGCGTACCCGCGAGTGTGTACATGACTTGAGTTCGAGGTTGACCTCGAGCTTGAGGTATATAGTCCAGGTGATTCCTCTCTGCCAGTCAGAGT
>JAKTRY010000506.1:0-15729 GCA_030579935.1 Ambrosiozyma cicatricosa | reverse complement strand
GGTTTGTTTTGATGCCGTGTTTATCCAGTATGAGAAATAATTCTAATGATCTAGATTCTGTCGGACTGTTCAGAAAGTTTACGGCTTTCCACAAAAATGAATTTACAATAAAAGTACTTCACAATGGGATTTACTTAAGAGATTATGACGGAGATGCCCCAGAAGAAACAATTGCGAATGAATTGGAACCACTAGAGAGTCTTATAACAGGTCTGGACATCGGTGTCAATATAGCACAAGGTACAGAGCCCGGGTTCGGGTTTTTGAAAAGTTACAGGGATCTTGAAGAATTAAGTGTCAATGCTTCAAATATTGTGGAGGTTTCAGTAGGCTTATCAGAAAGAGAAATGAAGTTAAAGTCGTTTGATGGGATACCTTTCGATTTTCCGAAATTGAAATCACTTCATCTTCATGGGTTCGCCATTGGTAACAAGATGTTTGAATCCCTTCCTAATAGTTTGGCTTTTCTCACTATGTATGAATGTATTTCTTCGAATAGAAATGAAAGAGACCTTTATCCGTTGAAATTTCCAACTGGGTTACAAGTTTTTAGATTCCGATCCAAAGATGAAACAAGATACAAATATCCTGTCCTTGAAAATTCCAGTGATTTAACTTCATTACACACTGTTGAAGTTAACACGAGTCCTGATCCTTTTTCCTTTATTGGCTTTGGTGGTGAATCTGAATCAAAGAGGGATTTACCAGAGCCGTTTTTGGATTCTTTACCCACTACACTCAGAACGTTCAATATGAGAGCTCAATCATCAGACTTTGACTGGAAGAGAATAACGTTTTTACCTTTGAAAAGTATTCAAAAATGACGTTGAATTTTTCCAACAGTTCCACAGACAACATCCTACCTTTCAACCCTGGCAAAATTCCATCCAGCTTGATATATCTAGATCTTTCTTTGGCTAATAGAGACTACATTGGACACCTACACACTCCTTTGCTGAGACATTTGTATATCGATTTAGGTTCTACAGGTAATTTGGCAGAAAGTACAAACAAAATTATTGCCAAAGTAAAACATTTGGAAACGTTAACTATTGGGGCAGCTGAGACGGCCTTCAAAAAGCGAACATTGAATTTAAGAGAACTACAAATTTCTCAATTCCCAGAACTGAATTTAATTCTATTCAATATGGAATGGAATCCCCACGCTTTTAAGATTCCCGATTTTCCTATCACGTTCAGAAAATTAAATTTTGATTTCATTGAAGATGACCTGTTCAGTGAAAACTCCCCTGATGAGGAGTATTTGGCTGAATATGCTCAACTGAAGCTCCTAGTTGTTGCTAAAAAGTTGAGCTCCAGTGTGAAAAATTGTCATATTAATTCTGCAAAGAATGTACCAGTCAAATTGATCCGAGGCTGATTACTATGTAGTCGATTCATTTAAAAGTCTGGTTCAGAAAACAGCAATATAAGATTGATTAACATTCAAACTCTACTATCATTATAAATACAAATATTTCATAAAACATATAATTTTTCAAGAGATGAATGAGTGGATCATGACTCATGAGATTATGACTTGAACGCTTTTCTATGTATGTTTTCTTTGCTTATTTTTTTCTTTTTACTCTTTGAAATTTGTATGATTATGTCAAGACTCAAGAGTCAAGAGTCATAACGATTGACCCGGAAAATGAAGAATTGCAGTTCGCACGACCTTAACCTTCTACGAAAAATTTCAAAGGCAGCTCATTGATCTCAGCGACTAACCTCAAAAAATTGGTGTACGTGTGTTCCAACTGATTGTTGAATCACAACTTTCCATCTTATATATTGTTCATTGCAGCTCAATTTACAATGTTTTTTTTTCTTTTTAGTGCAATTGGAAAGCAATATCAGCCCAGTTGGTGTTCCCCACAGAAAAATACAATCACAGCATACATAACATCGACGTCATCAACATGAGTTCATCAAAAATTGATTTTGCGTTTTTAAAACAACGTCGTGAATAACTGACCAAGTTCAAGTCGGTTATTAAGAATCTTCCAGCGGAATTAGTTGCTTTGATTTGGAAAGCAGCCATTGTTGAAAATGTGAAACTTGATAAATTGATCCATTAGTGAAACTAGGCTCATCATTTAATAAATTGATCTTTGACTTGGTTCAAGAAAACAACCTTATTTTTGATTTAGACAACCATGTACAGGTTTTAGTTACCGAAAATCATATTCCAGGGTATATCAGAGAAGGTTCTGGTTTAATTGAACAATTTCAAAAGATAATGTGAAAGTATTCACTTAAGTTCCCGGAAGCTAATTGCAGCGAAGCAGTTTACACTGAGCTTCAACTCAGTATAAATATCCCAACCAGAAATATCTTTAGAGATGATATGCCAGAACTCGTGTGTCATTCCCGTGAAGTGAATATCGATCTATTGCATCCTGAAGTTGACTTGAAATTATGGAGTATGAGTGTATTGCTCGAAAAGCGTGTCTCATTGTGAATGCATTGAATGATACTGAGATCTCCGTTTTCACTACTTCTCTTTCAAGTTTGGTCAATATGACGAACTTAAAGTTGAAATTCAAATCTGGTATTAAAAACAAGAAAAGCTTGGATGGATTATTGAAAGCCGTGGGAACTTTGAAATTTTTTAAAAAATTGGAGATCGTTACCACTGTTTCCATACGTGAATTGGGTGGTTTGGATGCTGCTAAAACTTTTAGAGAATTCATTAACTCACACAAGAACAAATTTACCACTAGATTCCACTATGACGCTATTCTAATAACTAATGAAACTGATTAATCAGCTGTTTTTGCCGCTAAACCAATCAGAGCGTTTGTGACGGGTTTAGAAGTTAACGTTGAGTTGTCTCGCCCAATGGACTTCAGTTTTTTGAAAAGATTCACTGAACTCGAAGAATTGAGTATTATAACCACTGGACTCAGTGAACGATCGAATGATGCTCAAACAGCGAGAAGAATGAAATCATTGAGTGGCTTACCGATAAGTTTCCCAAATTTGAAAACCTTTCATCTTCATGGATTGGCCATAAGCCATAAGCCCCTCATTATTCCAATCTTTCCCAGATTCATTATCTTCTTTAACTGTTAAAGATTGTATTCCTGCAAACCCAAACGCAAAACGTTCTGATACATACAAGTTCCCAACAAGTTTACAATTTTACAGATTCGAATCTTCAAATGATTTCTTATACCACTATCCGATCGTTGAAAACACTGAGAAGTTAGCTTGTTTACACACAGTTGAAATCAATGCCAACATGACGAATGATTTCCTCTTTGATGGTGCTAAACGTAAGAAAGAACTTCCGGTACTTTTTTTTTGAAATCTTTGCCGGACACAGTGAAAACATTTGTATTGTTTACTGAATCCGATCCTCGTGCTTTCAATTGGGATGAAATTACATTTGCACCATTAAAAAGAGTCAGAAAGTTGGCCGTTGAGTTTGAATACTACATAAGACAAAATTGTGTGATTTCTGAATTCAATTTGGCTAGAATCCCATCAAATTTGACTTACTTAAGACTTAATTTCATCGTTGAAGAATATATTGGGAAATTGAATACTCTAGAATTGAGAGAGTTGTATCCTGATCTAAGTGCCGTCACAGGGAACATCATCAGATGTATAAACATAATTACCAGCGATGCTGCAAAACTAAGAAAATTAAACTTACTTATAACAGGTCAAAAATTCAGCAACAGAACGTTAGACTTGAGACAGTTCACATTCAAACAATTGGCTGAGTTGGACTTGGTGTTATTTGATGTTGAATTTGCTCAGGTTACTATCAAAATCCCTGACCTGCCTATCACTTTCACTAACTTGCAACTTGATTTTATGGAAAGTGAATTCGAGCCAATGTCGTTCTTTTCTTTTAGTCAAAAAGCTGTTCATGTTGACCATAAGGTTAAGATTGTTGCTCCTAAGTTGAGTGCCAGTGTTAACAATTGCAGAATTTCGACGACTGAGAAAGAACCTATCAGTCTTGTTGAAGATTGATTGATGGTATATGGTATATGGTTTTCGTTTAAATATCCTTGGAGTCTTGATAGAGAGGTGATATCACTTTTTGAATGAAAAGAATAATCGGGGAGCTTTATCTATTTCCCCATAGGTAGATGCCATTTACCAATTTTCTAACCTTTTTGTTTATAGTTAGTTTCCCCCTTTCCATGGACAGTACTTTGCTAATTGAAAATTCCTTAAGACTCTCATATATAAATTATAATTTGTAAATTTGAATATATATCTTGTCTTTTAAACACATGCCCAATGCCCATGTGTACCATCATCTTCTAATGATCATCGTAGAAACTCGGTCCCTTTACTAAAAAAATTGAATGTGTATCGTTCACTGGCCAAATTAATGAACCCTGAACGAGCGACCACAGGTCCACAGCAATAACAAAAGCTGCACAAGACGAGTACACATTTCAACGTATTATCTGCTCGTATATACGCCCCTATTTCAGCACAGGTACTCGTACGTCTACTAAATAAAAAGGAAAACGATGATCACGAGTTTCGTAGACCTATATATCATTGATGGAAATCCAACGGGCAACCTTTTAGAGGTCTAAAAAAGCGTTACGTGTTTGATAACAATGGAAATTTCAGTTTAAACGATGTGCTTGAAGCTCGAAGCTCCCCGATAAGCCTTGCATGAACACTGAACACTGAACACTGAACACTGAACACTGTATTGAGCCCCATGGAAGTGATCCTTTACTTCGCATATACTAGTGGTGAGGTGAGCTCCACAGCACAGCAGATACTGAACCAATCATAACGCAGCTCCAGATGGTACTTATCGCGTGAAAATTTGACGATCGATAACCACTGCATAACACCTAGTACCCATACTGGGGCGGTCGGTCAGAGCTTCCATTTTTGAATTTCTGACATTTTGAAAATTGTTCTCTCTTGGCCCGATACAACGTGCTCAAAGAGCCAAATATCAAGGTTGCCAGCGACTTCAGTGAGTTGAGCAGACTCAAAGTTGAGTACACCACGACCGAACAACCAAGAAACTGGTGAAAAATTGGGATGCAAAAAGGCAAATTGAGGGAAGTTAATATTGTGGCTGTCGAGACTCGAAATAGGGGTGCTAACCTTCTTGATTAAAATTTAGAGATATGGGGCCATGTGCTTGGTTGGCGCATGACTATTTCAGTTCTTTTTTTCAATTTTTTCAATTTGTTGAATTGTCGATATCCTTGTATGTGTGTAACTGGTGACAATTGACTATTCAAGATTTGAAGATTGAGGAAACGCATGCATTAGCTGATGGCAATTGATCATTTATCTAAGCCTTGTTGATAGAGTTTGAACATATTTGAATAAGTTGAGTGACAATTTAATCAGTGATAGATACACGAAGAGGAGGCAATGCGTTCAGCACTGTGAGGGCTATGGTTGTGGCCTCTGTACGTACCAGGTTAAATCACCGACCATGAGTTCCAACGGCCAGGGGCCTGTCACTATGTCACCACTGACTAGTGAATAAATAGTGAACAGTGCCACTACGTACACACACCGTAGTATAGCTGTACATCCTACGTACGGGCAACGACAGTACCGGGAGCCGGAGTAGGCAGATAGAGCAATATATAGTACGCTGTGCAGAATGCAGACAAACCAAACACGTTCCCTGTCATACTAGAACGTACACGAAAAATATATATATGTCTTCCGAAGGTAACCGCCGACACTGGCCATTGGCCGTGTTTGCTCATGAGCATTGAGCTGAACTGAGCTATATATCTGTGGCAAACAGCTCGTGTTTTGCACATTTTGTTTTCGCCTTGGTCCATCTTCTTCTTTTTCCCTTTAAACCCCCATTTCATCTTCACCACATCCCCCACAAGAATACAGACATCACTACAAGTTCAATCACCACCCAGCACCTTCACAGTCTCTTATATGTTTTTGGAATACCTGTTCAGCACCACTTCTTCAGTACACAATACCAATAATGGTGGACTGTCTTACAAACAAATCACTTTCTTAACTTTTCAAGCTGTGATTGAAGTCGTCATCATTTGTTTATCTGGTTTCTGGGCTGCTAGATCCGGCTTGTTGAACAATGAAGCTACAAAGATGATTTCTAGATTGAATGTCGATTTATTCACTCCAGCTTTGATCTTCACAAAATTGGCTTCTTCTTTATCTTTGAAAAAACTGTTGGAAGTTATCATCATTCCGATCTTATATGCTGTGACTACCGGTGTCTCATTACTTGCCTCTGGTTGGATCTCTTCTTTGTTACATTTGACTGAACCCGAAACAAATTTCGTTACCGCTATGGCTGTCTTTGGTAACTCCAATTCTTTGCCTGTCTCATTAACTTTGGCATTGTCATACACATTACCTGGTTTGGAATGGGATGATATTCCTGATGATAACGCTGATAAAATTGCTTCAAGAGGTTTGATTTATTTATTGATTTTCCAACAATTGGGTCAAATGTTAAGATGGTCATGGGGTTACAACAAGTTGTTAAAACCTGTCTCTGAAGATGTCATTTACCATAAGACTTCTCAAGAAGATGAGGAAAGCAGATTGATTGAAGTTAACAATGATGAAAGACCTTCCAGTTATGGTAGTACCGTTGAATCTGAAAGCAATATCCCAGAAACTGTTAACCCCGATCCAGTTCAATCTTCATCTCAATCCCCATCTCCAGCCGTGTTAGAACTTCCGAATAATCAATGGAGTGAAGGATCTTCTATTTCATCTTGTGATTCATTGGCAAACGATACTGCAAGCAGTTACAAAAACTCCATAACCAGTCAACAAACCTCAGTCAATGATTCCGATGATGAACACAAGAACGTAAACTTTTTAGTTTCAGCCTGGAACACATTTTATGGATGGATGAACCCTCCATTATGGGCTATGTTAGTGTCTGTCATCGTTGCCTCTATCCCAGCATTGAAATATGAATTTTATGAAGCTAATGGTTTCGTTCAAAATACTTTAGCTCTGGCCATTAAGCAATTAGGTTCTGTGTCAATTCCATTGATTTTGGTTGTGTTGGGTGCTAATTTGGCACCATCCGCTGAGATCCCACCAGCTTGTCCAAACTACACCAAGATGATTTTCGGTTCTTTGATTTCAAGAATGGTTCTTCCGTCTCTTGTCTTGTTGCCTCTTGTCACCTTTTGTGTGAAATATATCAATTTGAGTATCATGGATGATCCAATCTTTTTAATCACTTCATTTTTGTTGATTACTTCTCCTCCAGCTATTCAACTTTCTCAAATTTGTCAATTGAATGAAATTTACCAAAAGGAAATGGCTGGTGTTTTGTTCTATGGTTATGTTATCTTGACACTTCCCGTTACCATTGTCATTGTTGTTTCCGCTTTGGAATGTTTGAAATGGGCTAGAAGCTAATGATTGTTGATTCATTCATAATGGCTTTTCTTTTCTAATCTTTAGTTGTTTTTTTCCATCCAAGAAATCCAAAAATAAAAAATCCAAAATAAAAATAAAAGATTGAACATCCACATCTCATTGTTCTCTCATTTCGAATGCCTCGACTTACGCATGAGTTATATCCACCCATATCCAACATTTATCGAAATTTAGAATTCTCTTCCATCCATCTTTTATGCATTTTATGGTTAACCCAACCGTTATGAACTGAAGTTAGTACTCCTCCATTTTCCACTCATTTGTATCTTTTCTGCAGCAGCCTTTATATAGTATTCACGGTCGGAGGATGTTTTCCACATATGTTACATTGAATTTATTGAATTCTTTGACCGCCTCCACCTATTCTTTTTTATTTTATTCTCCTTCCCTTTTCGATCTCTTCTTTCGATTTCGATCTGTATATCAGTTTCTTTATGTATAGCTTTTTCCTTTCCTTTTTTTCCACAATTTTTTTATAATAATCGCATATATCTTATCATTATAATCTTCCCTTTGAGTTTTTCCTTCATTTATAATCCGATTGTTAATTCCAGTTTTCGAAAGCTTTTATAGCTCATGCATAGTAGCCGGTACATATAGACCCATAGCTATAGACATGTGTAAGGATTCTCATTTCCAAGAACAATTGGTTTTGATCAGAAACATTAAGCTAGTAAATGGCGAATTCACGGGCGCAACGTGGTACCATGTGCCATTTCTGGGTTAATTCATCAGTTTATATGATATGACCTGTCACATTTCTTTATCATGAAAACATGCGAATCTGTACATGTAGTTCGGACTAAACTAGGTAGAAGTAGATCATAGATGGGAATAAATTATCCGTGTACCCATAAATAAATGCCATAGCTAACACTTGATAGTAACACATTATCACATGCGCAAAATGCTCATCGAACTTCCCTATATGAAAAGACTGGAGTGGTAGGACTTTCTTCAAATTTGTGGCTGTCGTGAACCGTGTACTAACGATACACATATGATTGGTTATTATAAGACCTCCTCGATGAGCACTTAGAGGTGATTGAAGGCGAGGAATTTCAGATCCATACTGATCTACGCGTGCGTACTACGTGAGCAAAAAAAAAAGTTGTACGGCACTCAGAACTCTCAGGTGTACACAGTGCGTATATTGATGCACACACCAATGAAACCACTGGCCAGTGATAACGATATAGCTACCTCGGTGCATATATACATGTTCAAACTGTCCAGCATCAGCATCAGTGTTCACTTAAATCAAGACACTTTTCCTCATCTCCCATCGCATTGCATCGCATCCAGCTCCATCTCCTTTTTTATCTTTATCATCTGTATTATTTAAATCACCTTATCCCAATTTTTCCTCATATAAAGAAAGAGTCTACACAATACCTGCGTATAGATTCTAGAAACCAAAACAGAAACACAGAGAAAAAAAACACCGCAACGATTCCAAAAACTCGATCACCATACCACATATTCAACAGTCAACTACAACAGAACAGATAAAATCTCGTTACAACATACTATCACCGGTTATTGAATGACAGATAATTAAATACAGGTATATATAGGATATTTAATACATGCAATTTTCTCATTGAATTGAAAAAGCGTTTGATCAACAGTTTTATTATTTCCCGGGTCTGATTGCTTTTGCTTTTGCTTCTGCTTATACGATAGACGTACACACTGCTGACAGCCACATATTTTTTGAACGGTTTTTATTCCGATTGATTGCCACCCCACAAAGTCTGAAGACATACATCAAAGGTCAACCTCATAAACACTGGATACTGAGAACAGCATTTTAAAGATTTAGAGCTCATATTATCCAGCAGACAACATTTTCTACAAATCATATTACTCAAAGCAGAGAAAAAGAAAAAACTCAAGGATTACTGATCGTGAAGACAATTTGCCCATTAATCAACATCACAGATAACAGATAACAATTCTCAGGAATCATAAATCATAGATCATAGATCGTAATGTCACAAATAAAAGAACGCAAAATCGCTATACTTGGCTCAAGAGCAGTGGGCAAATCCGCAACGGCGGTTCAATTCACAGAGAACCATTTTATAGACAATTATTATCCAACCATAGAAAACCAATTCACGAAACAAGTTGAATACAAAGGAGTCACGTATGTGTTGGAAGTGTTAGACACAGCAGGACAAGATGAGTTTTCAATGATCAATAATAAATTATTCATTGGAATTCACGGTTATGTGTTGGTGTACTCTATAAATTCAAGACAAAGTTTCAACATGCTGAGTATCATTAGAGACAAGTTGTTGGATTCAGGTGGTATTGGAGTAGATTTAGAGAAACCTATGATTTTGGTTGGTAATAAATGTGATTTAAATTTACAACGTCAAGTTTCGAAAGAAGAGTTGAAAGAGTTGAGTGATAATTTCTTTGGCAAGGAGAAAGGTGTCCCTTGTTTGGAAATTTCTGCAAAGATGGATATAAATGTCAATAAAGCATTTGAATTAATGCTTGATGAAATTGAGAAATTTGAGTCTGATGGTGAGTCACTTGATGATGAAAATGAGAAGAATAATGGTGGGGCGGTTGTTTCTTCTGGTAAAGGTTGTGTGATAATGTAAAGTACAGAGACGTTGTGACTAATTTGATTTTTCTTGGCTCGAGGCTCTCTCAATTTTATATCTTTCCATTATTTTACTTTCCTTTTCTTTCTTATAAATTCTTTTCTGTTCTTTTCTTATTCCTTATGATAATTGTTATATAAAGCTAGCTATACAATATGATGTTCCGTTGACAAACACCAATCTACCATGCATGTCATTTGGAAATGCAAATTCTTTGCATTCGATGTCAATCAAATTGAACCCATGTACCGAAACTGGTTGTACTACACGTATATAACACGACTTCTTCCCTTTTTGCGTTCACTAATCACACCCTTTTTATCTACATACCAATTTAACCAATGAATGCATATCCTTAACATTCAACAGATTTCCTAACAACCAGGCGATAAAACACTTGTCAATCATCATGCTGAACTCATTGCTAAAAGAATCGAAGATATCAGCTGTCCGATTCATACCATTGGGCCAAAAGAACAGGATTTTTTGATCAAATGACCAGATGACTACAGGAATCTTATGTGTGGTTTGAGGAATTGGTTTCATTTAAATGAATTAACACAGAGATAAGACTAAGTAAATATGATATGTTGAAAAAGAGTTACGGACTATACAATTTGCTGCATCCTATGAAGAACTCAGCAATGCCACAGCTACTGGATCAATACTTTCATCCAGTACATCTACACGTACAAGGCAAGATATACAAGAACAAGTGTCCTCATCACCACTAGTGTTATTCCTAAACTTGTCAAATGTTCAAACGTCGAAAACAGTGTGTACAATGAAACGTGTTCCATCAAGAATTGGAGAACGCAATTGGCTCTGACTTCTATCTCATTCTTGAATCATTCTTTTGATAGGTTTAAGTTCCTGAATTTCCTCTTTTTAATGAGTTGTTCAAACAGTGGTCGTCGGGAAGCTTGGGAAAAGTTTCTGAGAGAACAGTTCAACCGGTTTTGTGATATTGTTGAAGCCATGGCATGCGTGACAGTCGTTTCAATGACTCTACTCTGCCTACTGAGAAGATTAACATCTGATAGTTTATTGGTCATGGTGAATGCATTCTGCAAGGTGAAGGACTTACTTCCACTGTTTGCTTTATTTCAGTTGCTCTCTTTGAAGTCTTAGAAAAAAAGTCCTTTCTCCCAAGACTTAAAATTAGTTATTTCCTTTGGGTGTTATACACGATCAATCAGCAATTGTACATTGAAACAAGTTTCGTTGATTCTGGATAAATTACTGAAAGATTTTTGTTTGATAAAGCAGATGAGAAGTTGAATCCAGGCAAACAATGATGTTGAACTGAACCTTCTTGTTGATGATGGATCATGTTTAGTGGTCATAACTTGAATCTTGTCCAGTATTGCTTGTCACATTAATAAGCAATGTTTAACTTAGTGGTATTGACAGTTTGACTCGTATATAAATATTATGTTGTATATGCCTATCTTTGATCTGTACATATTCATATTTTTCTTTGTTGTATAGATATTGGATAACCTAAAGTAGAATATATCATATCTTTTGCATATGCAATTAGCGTACAGCATCCCCTGAGATAAAATGCCCACTAAACCGGCGGCAGGTGATCGGTGAAAGCTTCCGCCGGCACGTCAGCCCACAAGGGAAGCCCCATCGGGCATCTTGCGTTTATGCGGCTTTTCTAAGGGCTTCAATCACAGCTGAGGAATCGGTGTTTGTGCGCCTCATCCTTGAATGAGCCACACCCAATGTCACCAGCCACGGCTCATGTTGTCAGTGGTCACGTTTGAATGAAAACCAAATCGAAATGCGGTGCGGTGCGTTTAATTAAAAAGGGATGACAACTTGAAACGATCGATGTTTGCCTTTGGGTGGGAACTTGGAAGTAAGTTGACTCTTGAGTTTGACTTATTAGACCAGTGGTCCCAGTGTTTGATGATCAGAGGCTATATGAATTTAGTTCTATACATGTTACACCCCACTTTCAGTGATAATTAATATGTCGGACATTGTAACCGAGAGAAACTTAGCATCCGTGTGAAAGAAGATTTTGTGGAGCTGATACTGGGGAAGCCCATATTACATACTGGCTGAGAGAGTGGAGGTGCGGTAGTGGGGAGATCCAGCCTTCGGTGGAACTTGAACTGAGAAGGCAAAAAAATGGAGTGGTGAGTGCTCAAGAAAATACAACCACAAGAACCAAAACAATTGCCATAGAACAAACCATCCTCATCCTCGTCTATACCAATTGTACTATCCCATAAGTATATACAACTATGTCTACTTTTACTTTCACTTGGTATGTCCTTTGTCTTCACATATGTCTCGTCAAATGTTCTCCGCTGTCAGATTCCCGTTGGCTTGGTCGTCGAAGAAAGGTTGTGTTTACATTTTGACTCCTTTTTTTTGCCCTTGAGCCATGCATCCATTTCTCAAACTTCTTTTGAACATGAATCCATGGGGAAAGACATGAGTGTTTCGATTCACTTGATAGATAACATGATGAACTATATACTAACATCAGCAATGTCAATTGTGATTTGTCACTTCGATATAGGCCTTCTGGTCCAAAAGATGTTATCGTTACCGGTACTTTTGATAACTGGTCAAAAACTCTCCCTTTGATTAAACAAGCTGATGGCTCCTTTGAATTGACTGTTCCTTTCCCAAAAGATCAAGAAACGATTTTGTTCAAGTTTGTTGTTGATGGTGAATGGGCTACAAGCAAAACATACAATTCCGAGCCTGACACTTCTGGTCATTTGAATAATGTGTTGACTCCAAAAGATTTTGTCTCAACTAAAAGTAATTCCTCAGCATCTAAAATTCCTGAAGCTGGTGGATTAGCTGTTCCAGTTACTGCTGCCTCTTCAAAACAAACTCCATCTACACTAGATCCTCAAGCCAAGACCTTAGACCCAAAGAAAAGCTTGGACCCAAAACCTGAATTATCCACTACCGTTTTGCCTTCAAGCGAGGGTAAACAAACCACATTGGGTGAACCTGGTGTTGTCATTCCAAGGGATCCTCAATCAGTTTCTGCTTTCAATAAAGTCAGAGATGTGAATGCTAAGGCTTTAAACGAAGAATCTGAACCAATTGTCGGAACAGGTGTTCCAACTACAACAACTGCTGCTCCGGCCACAACTTCTACTGAAGAACCAACTTTATCAACTACTGTTTTACCAACTTCTGAAAGTAAGCAAACTACGCTAGGTGAGCCAGGTGCCGTTATTCCAAAGGACCTGTACTCTGTTTCTGCCTTTAATGAAGTGAGAGATGTTGATGCTAAGGCATTGAATGAAGAATCTGAACCAATCGTTGGAACAGGAATACCTAAGGCTGGAACAGCTGATGAGACCGCACCTGTCCCAACTGCTTCATCAACCATTAATAATGAAGATGCTAAACAAGAAGTTAAGAAGCCAGTTACTGAAAGAATTGCAGTCTATAGTAAAGGTGAATTAACCACAGAGTTAGAATTGTCTACAACTGTTTTACCAACTTCTGAGGGTAAACAAACCACTTTGGGTGAAGCTGGTGCCGCTATTCCAAAAGAACCTCAATCTGTTTCTGCTTTCAATGAAGTTAGAGATGTTGATGCCAAGGCTTTGAATGAAGAATCCGAACCCGTTGTTGGTACCGGCGCTCCAACTACTGCCACTGCTGCTGGTGTTGGTGCTGCTGCCGTTGATGCTGCTGCTTTGGCTTCAAAGTCAAAGAAACAAGAACCTGAACCTGAAGTCTCCACTACTGTTTTGCCAACTCTTGAAGGTAGGCAAACTACTTTAGGTGAAGCTGGTGCTGCTATTCCAAAGGACCCACATTCTGTATCTGCATTCAGTGAGGTGAGAGATGTTGATGCTAAGGCATTAAACGAGGAATCCGAACCAGTCGTTGGCACAGGTATTCCATCTAGTACAACCTCTGCCCCTGCCGCTGTGTCTATTTCTGCTGAACAAGGGCCAGAACTCTCTACAACTGTTTTACCATCCTCTGAAGGCAAACAAACTACTCTAGGTGAGCCAGGTGCTGTTATTCCAAATGATCCACACTCTGTTTCCGCTTTCAATGAAGTCAGAGATGTCGACGCCAAGGCTTTGAATGAAGAATCTGAACCAATTGTCGGTACTGGTGCTCCCGCTACTACTGTTGCCGCTACTACTTCTGATGACCCAGCCTCCAAAGAACCAGAATTGTCTACCACGGTTTTGCCAACTTCTGAAGGTAAGCAAACTGCATTGGGTGAAGCTGGTGCCGTTATTCCAAAAGATCCTCAATCAGTTTCTGCTTTCGATGAAGTTAGAGATGTTGATGCTAAGGCTTTGAATGAAGAATCTGAACCAATTGTTGGTAGTGGTGCTCCAACTCCAGCTGAAAGCTCTACCCATGTTAAAACTACTTCAGCCACGACTGAACCAGAAGTTTCCGCTGCTGTTTTGCCAACATCTGAAGGTAAGCAAACTACTTTAGGTGAAGCTGGTGCAGTTGTTCCAAAGAACCCACAATCTGTTCCTGAACTCAGTCAGGTTAGAGACGTTGATGCCAAGGTCTTAAATGAAACTGCTGAACCTATTGTTGGTACCGGAAAGGCAACCGAAGCTCCTGTTGCTTCTACTTCTACTGTTAAACCATCAAGTGAGCCAGTCACTGCCGAATCAAAGGCTGTGGACCGAAAGAGCTCTGAAGCTCCTACCTCCAATGATGCCGCTCCATTGGCAACTGAAAGACCAGCTACCGAAGAAGTGTCTCCTGCTGCTGTGTCTAAACCTGAATCCGAAGAGAAGAAGACAAAATATGTTAAGAAGGTTGTGAAAAAGGTTAAGAAAGAAAAGACCCCTGAAATCACTAATGCCGCTGAAAGTGCACCAATTCCAGCTTCTGAAACTGATCCAGAGACTTCATCTACACCTGTTACTCAAAGTGCACCAGCTACTAGCAAGCCTGCTACTACTACTGAGGCACCAAAGAAAGAAAAGAAGAGAGGTTTCTTGAGCAAGATAAGAAGATTATTGCACTGATTCATGTCATCACTGTCTCTTATACTTCTCCTTTAATTTGTTTTTGTCGTTTTTTTCTCATCATTAGCCTGGCTTCAATTAAGGTCAAATGTATTTTATTGATGTTAGAAAAGCGGTTGTTTACGTTTTCTTACCACATCACACACTAATTTTATTAATATTATCACTCGCTAGTTACACTACTACATTTTTTCTTGGGTTTTCTTATTCTTCTCACCATTTCGTTTTGTTTCGTTTGTTTAATTAGCACGCATATTTGTTTCCAGACTATGTTTTCGTTTCTTTCTTTGTTGTACATTTGTACTCTGTTTAATTTGTTATAGCCGATTCTTTTTACCATTTATAATGTTTTTTTAGGCTATATAGTTCAGAGGAAACAAGTTCTCTTTAGATTAAGGTCGAAATCCCCTGTGATCGTACTTATAGTCCCGATCTGTCATGAGACTGTGGTTTATAGTCTTGTGGACTTCAACAATTTAGACCGACGTATAATCCAATAGCGACCCGGGCGGAGATTAACTAAGGCACTCCTTGTGTAGCCTAACCTGTCTCAAATGGACAGGGACCAGGGTACGTACCAAGGTCATCAGTTTTGAAACGAGCTATATATAAAAATTCAGCAACCTTAATATATGATATCGACTACATAAATGAAAACTTTTAGTTCTCTTAAAATATTTTCCATCCAAACA
>JAKTRY010000505.1:0-15875 GCA_030579935.1 Ambrosiozyma cicatricosa | reverse complement strand
CTTTGGAACAATTGTCTGAAGAATTGCATGGTGAAGTTGATATCTCCAAGCAACACATCTCCACTCAAGCTGCTGAAGGATCTTCTGCTGATGAAGCTTATGAAAAGGTTTAATCTTTGTCTTAGTTGCTAGTTGACCTTCAAGTTTTTGCTTTACTTTTGCTTTCTAATTTCTTTTAATCTAATATAATCATTACGACGTGTTTGCACCTATATTGGTTGCGATAACCTACATCTCTTTTCTTTTCTCTATCTCTCTTGTTTACTCCGTTCATCAGCTTATTACTTACATTTTTCTTGTCGATTTATTTATATAATAACTTTGCCTTTTTGGCTTTTGCATATTGTATTTCTTTAATTCCCCTTAATATACCTTCTTTCTGTTTGCATTTGAATTTTGAATGCCTTGTCGAGCTAACTAAAAATTCATAGTTTTTTCCTCTTCTTTTTTATACTTCATTTTCATGGTTAGCTTCTGTCGAAAGTGTTTTGTGTTTCTTCACATCTGAACCTTTTTCTCCTCTTTTAAATCATTCTTCTTTGTCTTCTTTTTTTTCTTGATATTCCATGCATGCTAAGTTGGCAGGCAGAGCTGTAGGCCATACACGTTATATCTATCGTATTGGGGTTGCAGCTACGCGTGTCATGTGAGATCACTAGTACTGAAAAGTCATGAAAAATTACAGCTTGCAATTTAATTTATATATTGGTTTTGTTCAGAGTAGTATATATGATATTGACAGTGATCGATACTTTATAGCTATACCTTAGATTGGATTATGTCAGGAGTAGGGGGTAATCTCTGATCAAGGTTACTCCTGGATATTGTGCAACCGCTACTTCCTAGAGGCAACCAACCTTCGGGTATATGAGTAGGCCACTCGTACGTGAAGCAGCGAGGACAGCTCACTCGGGGTATAAAATTGGTGTCTGTTCCCCTAACTAGCCTTGAGTTCGAGAGTCGTTGGAACAGCTGAGATAACCATCACTGGACACTCGTCTGGAACGACTTGTTAGAAAGCAGACCTCTATTTGGGTATTTCCCGACCTCTTCTATTTTACTTTGTATCTTGACATATTAAGAGCCATACTTTTCACTGCAGGATGTACATTCAAAGTACGAAATGATAGTTGAATAATTGTCAATTTACATTGCTTAGAAATATATACTAATTTGTCTAATCCAAATTGATCATTACCATTTCATCACATGCGTTGACTGATTCAATCCACGTATCATCACATTATTCCCGGATTTCAACTTTAAATAATTCACTCACAGAAGCACTCACGTACCAACTTCCAGAGTCCAAATGCCAATACTTCGGTTCTGGAAAATCAAATAGCCGGGACATATGATTTCAAAATGGCAAGTCGCCTAATTTTCCCGGAAACATATATCAAGGAGAACAGCATACACTATTATTTTAAACAGCACGTATTGACTGTTCAGTTGATACACCATGGTGTATACGTGTTTCATTGTTGATATTGTATGTGCTTATGCCAGTGAAAGCAGACACACATGTGTTCCAATTAAGTCCAGTCGTTCAACGAAGAAGAAACATCATGCTGATCAACTGTTTGAACAAAATCAAATGTTCTTGAAAACTCGTCAGAGTGTCAAGTTCTGAAGCAAACCATGGGTATATGGACTCCATTGATTAATATCATTTTCTCCACTGTTGAAATCCGACTGAAGGTGTTGTTTATAATTCGTGGCCGGTCTCAATTCGTTGGTTTGCTTGCAATTAGATTCTGGCAAATTGATTTATTTCATTGTCGCTTTCTTTTTGACACATCTACAAAACAATAGATCGTTTGGCAATCCATAAGTCGTATGCTTTTACATTTGAATACTTGTGATCTTGCTGACCTGTCTCCTTTTTGGACAGCTGTATTCTAACATTTCCGTTCATTTTAAAAGGAAAAAGGTTTCCCCATTTTGAGAATACATGATCAACTTTATCTTTATCTTGTAAACAAAAACAAGAATTCAGCTCACCGTTGACCCGTTCATTGCTTCTCTCAACTACACCGACCTTTCATTCTTTACTCCACTCATTTATTTGCCTTCTCACTCCTGATTTTGAGACTGAAGACAACACCAATATCATGAAATTATCTACTGCTTTCTTATTTGCCATTTTAACTTCCACTGCTTTAGGTTTCTCAGAAGCTTCTGATTCTTTTACCTCAACTTCAATTTCATCCACCCCTACCGCATCTCCATCACCAATAGATGAAACCACTACAGGTGCAGACGGTGCTGCTGAAAACTCACAGAGAAAGAATATTATTTGTGACAAGACCAAAAGATCATACCTAGGCCTTGGCGGAGGCTCTTGCAATCATAACCTTTTGGATAAATTGGACGGATTCCCAGGTTTATTCATGGGCTCTAATCCTCTTACAAAGAGAGATGAAAATGCACCAACCATAGATGAATTAGCCCAATTAGCTGCTAATATTGCAGCTGTTATTTCTTCATCCGCTTCTGCTGCTCAAGCCTCAGCCACAGGATCTTTTTCAAGTCCTTCAAATGTCAAAAGAGATGTTGAAACCACTTCTATCACAGCAACACCATCCGTTACCATTGATTCAAATGATTCTGCTCAAACATCCATCTGGGAAAGTATTGGTCGTGTTGCCTGGGGTGGTGTTGCCAGAAGAGACGTCAGTGCTGATCACGATAACTCAGATGTGTTTTTGGATGACCTCACTGATATTCAACGTAGAGATTTGAAGTCTTGGTTTCACAAACACTTTGGTTCCCATGCTGATGAGCATCATACTAGGGCCCATAACTCTGGTACTGAATTGCACAAGAGAGATGAGACAACTCCATCTGAAAATGAACTTGCTCAATTGGTTGCTAATCTTGCTGCAGCTATATCTTCATCAGCTTCTGCTTCTGCTACTGCTTCACTGGTTTGATCATCACAGAATGAATTTTTATTTGTTTAACATTTTGGCTGTTATTGAGTTCTTGCTTTTCTAACTTATCCTTTTCCACCTTTTAGTTCAATCTGACTTATTTTCTTATGTCCCTTTTTCCTTTCGTATTATCAGTTCTTTTCCTACATAAACACATCCACACTAAAATGCGTATCAGCAATTACTATTTCTTGTTCTTGTTAACTTGTCTTTTGAATCTAAATGATTCTGGTGAAGTTCAGAAGGGACATATGACGTTTGGTAATTTGCAATGAAGTGTCTTAATATTGAACTATCCATAAATCATCATATCTTAGAAATATTTGCAGGGAAAAAGGCTTTGCTTGTATTAGCAATTGAGCTGCAAAGATTAAACTCATTTTGCCTTATGACAACATTTATATATTCTAATTGTACCTACAACTTACATCTCTAATTATAGCTGGGATCCACAAGCAGTGAAAACAGAAGACTAAGATCCTTATTAACCCGCCTTGGAATTTGGCAGACTCTGAAAACTGAGTGCATTCTAATTTACTTCACTGGTGAATCACAATTTCAAAATGCTTAAGTGACCACTAACTGGATATATTACAAAATACATGCTCACGAAAATGTCAATATTTTATAAACAGTCCATAACCCATATATGATATCATATTTTTGCTGGCTATAAGGAGTGTATGCTAATTGGTGTTAACTGCTCAGTTGATAGGAGGTGACGTGTTTACTTACTCGTCGTTTGTGTGTGGTTGAACATTAATGAAAGGACACACTGAATAGGTGCTAGTCTGATCAAGAAGAGGTTTTACAAGTTGATGAAGTCATCATAGGACCCCTTGATCGTTTTCATGAAGTGTCAAGCTTTGAAGTTTGAAGTAAACTCAGGGTATATGGACTTCCTTGAGCTTGGTGATTGTTGATTGATATCATTTTTCCTTCGCAAGTCGCGAGTTGAGTTGATCGTTGGCTGTAACTTATTAAGTCGTGAGCTTCAATCAATACCCATTTGAGTATTGAGTCTTGACTCTTGGACATAGCTTGGCCTTCGGTCCGGTTGTTCGATGTATACCAGGTTTTCAATGCAGCCATCAAGATTTGTCTCCAAACTGGAAGAATTATATCATTTTTTGCGGTGTCCGGTCATATCAATCCTAATTTATGGATCCCTTCAAATTTGTTGGTTTACTTTGCAAGGATTCCGGTAATTTGATTTGTTTATTTAAGACATTCTGCCTTTACTTCTGCCACGTCTTGGTATTAAAAACAATATGTCATTTGCTTCATCGATCGTTAGCCGTTTCTCTAGTTGAAAACTTGAATGTGAACCATCCGCTCAACTGATTCCTTTATTGTTCAGCAGTATGCCAACTTTTCTGTTTCTTTTAAAAGGATCAATATTTCCACCATAGAAAAAATTTCGTTTAGGGAAAGTAATCTAGCTATTCTGTTCACCATTATTGGGTTCAAATCATATCCCACTTAACCTATACTTGTCAATATTCATAACAATTGTACAGCACCAGCCATGAGATTATCCAACACTGTTTTATTTGCAGTTTTAGCTTACACTACTTTAGCTTCCCCAGATGCTGATCTCCCATTCACTTCAACTCCAACTTCAACTTCATCCACCTCTACTGCATCTTCATCACCAAGAGATGAAAACTATACAGTTCCTGATAGCGTTGCTATACACTGGCATTCAGGCGACTGTATACCTGGTTCAATGAAATACGCACAGTGCTTGGAGTTTAAGGAAAATATTTCACGTAATGCTGTTCTCACTCCTGATCTTCAAAAGAGAGATGAAGGTACTCCAACCTTTGATGAATTAGCTCAGCTAGCTGCTAATGTTGCCGCTGTTATCTCTTCTTCTGCTTCTGCTGTTCAAGCATCAATCACTAGCCCTGTTGAGAGAGCCATTGTTGAGAAGGTTGGTAATTCAAGTACTAATAGTACTTCTGTTCAAAATGATAAAGATGAGACCACGACAAGTTCGGATGACGTTGCTGAAACGCCACAAAGAAAGTTGGAATGTGCCCCGGGTGAGGTGGCATACGTGCCTGAACCATGGTTGTCGGTTCTCGGAGGCACTTGCCATCAAGCACCTGGTAACAAAAAGAGAGATGAGGATGCTACACATGTTGTTAAAGCATTAGGTCAATTGCTTGCCAGTTATATTTCTTCGGCTGCCACTTCATTGGCTACTGCTTCAGCTTCAGCTTCTTTGATTTGATGATATATACGGTTCCCAATATTCATTTAGAGTTTTCTCATTTTACTATAACGGATTTTGCTATTTCTCTTGTACCTGAGCTATTAAGCTTATCCAAAGACCCTTTTCTAGAATTCTTCGTTTCTCCAGTTCATTTTTTATTTTAGTTGTTCTTCTATATTGAATATATAACGCTAAAGAAAGTATATATATATATATATATATATATATGCTGATATATATGTTTATAAACCAACCTAAACCTGGTACCTGGTATATATGATCTCAAGAAGTCATCGATCGTATTTACCAACAAAAATACAGCTGTATATATACGCACATGCAGCCATATAGTTGTCCAATTTTTTTTGGTTTTTGATCACTAATCATTAATATCGTAATCAGTTGGTCTTCTGTTTTGTCAGTTGTCCGTCTTCAGCGTAATTGCACACTTGGACTCTCGAACAATTCTCTTCCTACGTTCGAACACTCTAGAGGAGTCGAGTCATCTCTGAGGGCACTGGGGCCGCTTCCTGTTCAATATTTTTCGTGCAACTTAATATGTGGAGATTATTTTATAAAATTGTTTTGCAGACTACAAACCTTCTGTAAGTGATCTATTCCACCCTTTAATTATTCGATGTTGATAACTGTCCAATCATGCTTAAGGAAACAGTAAAAGTGACACCCTCTCTTATCGACTAAAACTTAAAGTTGTCATTTTTAAGCTTCAAAGTTCGATCCAAATATTGCTCGTATTTACCAGCCGATGCTAACTATTCTGCTGGCACTATATCGGTATAAAAATTGAATTAATTTAGTGCATGTTTATCACTCGATTATTTGTTGGATCATGGTTCATGAAAGGAGAGAGCTAGCTCTATCGAATTTATGCTGACTTCCAGAATTGAGTCTACAGTCTGGACCTTCTATATGTTGAATAGCCATGAAGGGATGATAGCTATATCGGCGGGCTGGACTATAAAGGTTATGATTTGATAAAAAATGATCAGTTTGTAAATTTATTGCAGTTGCTAAAAGGTGAAACTCGAATAACTGAAAATTTGATTACAACCGGAGTCTTTTCATAAGCATAGTTGAAATGGAAAAGATCGATCAAGTACACAAAATTGAAATTGAGCAATATCAGTGCCATCATCATCAAAGTATGATGAAATTATTGATCCAAAAACTGAGCCAACAATTTGTTATTGTATCTAATATACTGACCACTCAAATCATCTGGAATACCTTTCAAAGCCAAGTTAGCATAAACTGAACCTGGAACAGCTGGAGGCAACAGTTGACCGTTCTCATGTAAATCAGTGAATCTTTTCAACGCTTCCGGTTTCATACTGGATCCAAACTTTTCTCTGATATCAACTTGCATCTCAGTATCAACAACACCTGGTGCAATACTTATGGTTTTGATCTTGTCTCCTTCTTCTTTGTTCAAACTTGTGCAGAATAGGTTCATGGCAGCTTTTGAGGCACCATATGGGGACCAGGCATCTGCTGGGTTAACTGCCGCTCCTGACGACACAAAGATACAGGAAGTTCCTGTTTTGGAAGCACTTTTTCTTAAATGTGGAATTGCTTTTTGGACAAGTGTTATGATTGAGAAGAAATTGATTTCAAAGAGTTTTCTCACTTGATCAACATCTAACTCTGAGATATGAGAAACTGGTTCTAATGCGCCTGCATTAAGGATAAGTGAGTCAATTGAACCAAATTTCGCAATTGTTTCACTAATGACTTTATCAATTGTTGATTCTTGTGTGAGGTCTCCTGCAACTGTCAAAATTCTATGGTTGTCTTTCTCGTATAAAGTTTCGAATTCAGTGAGTTTGTTCTTGGATCTTGCAACTAGAATCACTTTTGATGTTGATGATTTGGCCAATATGAGTTCGACAATTGCCAGGCCCAGACCTCTGGATGCTCCTGTGACAATTATAACCTTTGATTCTGATGACATGATTTCTTTGTTTGTTGGGGTTTGAAATTTCTACCATTTTGGGATTTTGACGGCTGATGGCCAACCCAGGCTTCATCCGATATCTCTTCGAATTGGGTGATTTTGGGATGTGGCAGTGTATACCGCCACTTCAAAATGTACAGCCACACCATATTCTGGCTCGATTTCTTTCCTAAACTGAGGTTTTCCAAGGCCTTGAATATTGAAAACGATTAAATAATCAGATTCGTTACCTTAGCATTATCTTCAAAGAGTAACAGGTTATACTTGTAGCTGATTGTACTGTTGAGGAGTGTAGCTTTTGATAGATAGTGCACCACTCAAAATGACTTTTGAGCTGTTCGAAGTGATGAAATCTAAAGGAGCGAATCCAAAATCCAAAAACGAAGAGAGACAACACGAACCACAAACACCATCAAAGAAAGAGGACAACAGGAACCGTGTTCATGTTGTCTGATTTGGCTCAATCTATCACAATAGTTCGTCGATTTCAAGGACATAACATATAACAACACACCAAATTAAGCACAGAATACATGCCACGATGAGCGGTCCAGGCTCCACACAACAATTCGAGTGGGCAAACAACGTCCCTTGTCGAAACATTCAAATCTATGGGTTTTGCAAATGGGCCAATAAAGGATGTTCATTCAATCACGATGCCGCCGGTCAACCACCACAACAGCAATCACAACAGATACCGCCACAGACATCCGGTTCTAGTGAAATGACAACAGCATCTTCAATGTTAAGCTTATCTGGGGCATCACGATCAGCAACTAAACCAGGTATAGTGATCACGTCAAAAACCAATCCAAGTGTTCCTTTAAGTTTCTCTGAAATTGCCAAATCATCACCACAGATAAATCTCAATCATAAAGAAAATGATGCTAGTGCCAATGGTTCCACTTCGTCCAAGAAAAAGTTCAATTTCCATACTCCATCATTCAATCCAACAGCCTCTTTAGCTACTAAGTTAGCTTCCGTTAAAGTGTCTCCAAATTTGAATGAAATACCATCATTTGTTCCAGGAACAGCAAGCAGCGGTGCACAATCAGCTGAAAACAATGTGAAAACACCAATTTTGGACTCCCACATGAACTCATCTTCTGTGTCTATAGCTCCAACTCCATCTTCAAATTTCAATCCAGAGACAGCACCAGTGTTCACCCCATCAGGTCTAGGAAGTGCATACATACCAAATACATCAGCTCTTAATGCAAATTCAACTACAACTCCGGGTATGGTTCCTGGAGCACCACAGACTCCTCTACAACAAGTGGTTGGACAACCAGAAGAACCATTTTACATGCAGACCAATCTATTCCCAATGAACTACCATTTGTATGCTCCTCAAGCACCTCCACATATTGATTTGAATAAGAAGGCAAATGAACGTACTGTTGCTGATATTTTCATACCTGATCGTTTAAGAGAATATATTCAACGTAAGAACGAGGAAAGTTTGAAATCAATTCCAAACACACAGGCTGGATTACCATTTCATGTGAACCAATATCATTCGTTGTTCCCAATTGATCAAAACTTTGATAGAAGCGTTAAATCATTTGGATTTGTGTCAACCGTTTACAAATGTATGTCGAATGATGACGGACGTTTATATACCATGAGAAGAATTGAAGGTGTTCCAATCATGAGTACTAAAGTGTTCAAGAACGTGAAGAAATGGCAACAGTTAGATTGTGCTAATATTGTTACGTTGAGAGAAGTGTTCACTACTAGATCTTTTGGTGACAATTCCTTGATTTTGATTTATGATTATTACCCAATGTCTTTGACTTTGATGGAAAGCCATTTCGTTAAGATTGGAAACAACAGTTTAGAATTGATCACAGAAGAATTACTTTGGAATTATCTTGTTCAATTAACCAATGCCATTGTCACGATCCATTCTCATAGTCTAACGGTGAGTTCCTTCGACCCATCCAAAATTATAGTGACGAACAAAGGCCGTATCAGATTGTCAGCATGTGGTGTTTACGATATCATTCGTAGTGCCACCAGCGTAAAAGATTCACCAGAACCTGATTTAAAAGAAGAACAGCAACATGATATCAAAGAACTTGGATCTTTAATTTTGAATTTTGCCCGTTCAACGGCTATCATCAGCGAATCACAAGATGGTGAACCCCAGAAAATACTTGAGCAATTGAAGTTTTCAGAAGAATTCAAACACTGTGTGTCCTATTTATTTGAAAACGATGCAACATTAGCACGTTTACAAGAGTTGATTGCACCACAATTATTACGTATTAGTAATGGACTACAAGATTCGTCGGATTATATGGAATCCTGGCTAGCCAGAGAGGTTGAAAATGCCCGTTTGGTGAGGTTGATGACGAAATTGGAGAGTATCTGTGACCGTCCAGAATGTGGATCCGATGGTGCTTGGTCAGAGACAGGAGAACGTTACCCGGTGAAGTTGTTTAAAGATTATGTGTTCCACCAAGTAAACGAGAGCGGCCATCCAGTGGTGGACCTGACCCATGTTGTGAACTGTCTGAATAAGCTAGATGCCGGCTCTGAGGAGACGTTGTTGTTGGTGAGTGCGGACGAAACCACCTGTTTGATCATGAATTATAGGAACTTGAAACAGCTGGTGGACAAGAGCTTTTCGCAGTTGACGGGCGCGTAGTTGTTCGTTGTTTGGAAGTTGGTAGCAGCGAAGTAGCGTTTTGTAGTATACTGTATGCGTTTGTGGTTTATTTATTCCTGTTTTGTGTACTATATCTCTACTATATCTTGCAGTCCAATATCACTAAATATCCCCTATTTTTACTCTTCTTTGACTTATTTCAAAGCTCCTTATCTTTGCTATAATTACAAGTTGATTTACCGATATCATATACAAACACATGCTCCAAATCACAGATTATGATTTGCGCCATCGGGCCAGAAGAGCAAAAGTACATCTGCACCACTGGATCAACAACTACAAAGGAACAGGCGACCCAAACAGAAATTCTATGCTGATAACAAGAAAATTGAGTCATTTACCATTGATATCACTCAGAACCGAAGAATACTGTGATGACGAGAGAGACCAGAGCACTTCAAGAATAGTGAACCGTCAGACTCAAAAAAGAATCATCGTTAATATTCAACCATTGCCCATTGTCAAATACCATCCGATTCCATTGCCTTATAAGCCAGCTGAACCCAAACCTATCATTAAAGACCATCCTACTCCAATACCTAAAACACCTCCAAATTACAAGAAGAAAAGATGCCATCGTATCAGAGGTAGAAAAAGTAGAAACAAGAAAGGGAAAGACCTTAAAGGTAAAGCCAGAGGCTTTGGAAGATTCAGTTTACACAGACATAAAGGCACTGATCTTCAAGATGATGAAGAACAAGATGTCCTCCATGTTCAGCAACAACAGCAGATTAATCCTGTTGGACAAGCTGAACCTCTTGCTGTTCTGATGGCTAGAGTGTGTTCCCCTCAACAAAATTCACCCAGACTACAAGGAATACAGCAGTTCCAGCAACAGCAACAGCAACAACAACTACAACAACAGCAAAATGCTATTAGATTACAAGTTCAGCTGAAACAACAACCAAACCCTCATTTTGAACCAGATGGTGGGCACTCCAATGACAGTTCAGCAACACCTGTTTTCCATATGCCTCCTGTGCGTCCATCACCAAATCAAAACTCTGCACTGTATAGATATTCCCAAGTTTCCTTCAATCAGGACTTCCATCAACAACCTAATGATTACAAATGCAATCCAACTCTGAGACAGTGCCCGCTTGAACAAGACGATCACAAACACGGTTCATTCGAAGGCCAACAACAAGCCGCACCTGATTTCAATCACAACGGCGAAGAAGTCGAAGGCGAAGACGAGGTTAATGAGGAGATGGATAAGAAACGTGGGTTCTTCGTTTACTATCATCATGATAATGATGAAAATGAACTAAAGATATCAAATTTCAATGTTTTCAACAATTTCAAAGGTTTCAGAAACTGGTTGATGAGACCCAGAACCGACAATGGTGGATCATCTGGACAAGCCGAACAAGAAGGTCAACAACCTCAATTTGGAGATTCTGACGATATTGACCCAGAGTTGTTAGAAGCTGCTACTATAATGGCAAACTTTGATTCTCAAATGGAACCTGACAAATCAGTGCTTGATGATGATGAGGACAGAAATCATGGAAGAAGTCCACATGCTAGATTTGCTGATTCACCTATCAATGTGATTGGGTTCTTTGGTGTCGATTCAGCTTTATCACAACAGCATCAATACCAACAGGAACAAGAACAAAGGTCACCAATTGAACCAGTTGAGCCATACAAAGAAAGAACCGAGTTTGATGTGAGATCAGGCTCCATTGTTGACCCTGATTCTCGTTTCCCTGAACCAATCAATTATCAATCTCCTCTACCTCTACCCCAACAATATCCAATTACATACCAACCTCAACCTCTGCTGCAAACCCAATATGCAGCTTTCCCTGAACCACAGTATCAGCCTTCTCAAGATCCATCTACCAAAGAGTACGCAATGAATCGACGTCGTGAACAGGCACTACGAAACCCCTATTTTTTAGAAAGAACCTTGGGTCGTGAAACTGACCAAACTTTGCCTTTCAGTTTAGATTGGAAGAACAGATTACATTTTGCCGCAGAGAGGATTTTTTCAGATATCTCAAACAACCAATCTTTTTACTATAACAAGTCACATCATGGTACTTACAGCAGAGGAGGTTTAATCAATCGTGTTATCACTGCATCTACCCATAAGATTACAGACAATCAAAAGTGGCACGTTGCTCAGGGGTATGGCTGTGGACCAGCTAATCAAAAGCTGAAGAAAAAATTATTCAAGAATCATATTAATGACGCCTCATTGAGTGCTGCTTTATTGGCTAATGGTAAGCCTGGGTTGACCATCAGAAAGACTAATATTGGTGCTGGATTAAATGGGTTGAACAATTATGACGAGAGACTTCAGCACAGATACAGTAACTATTTACCAAAGAGAAATATTAGCCAGAATACAAGAGTCAATGATGGCGTTAACGATGATAACAATTCTGCTCCTGTGTCTGCCTCAGATTTTGAATCAGGGTCTGAGTCCTGCGAAATTGAACATAGTGCCTCTGTGAAGAAATTGCTCGATAAAGTTGACGTTGAACGGATCTCATATGAAATTAATGGAGATGCCTTTTGCGATTATGAAGATAGCGGTGATGAATGTGAAGAGGAGGCCAATGATAAGGGGAAATTCAAGGATCATTACGAAGGTTTTGACGATGGAAATTCTTTCACTGGCACTGTCGTAATTAGTCAATATGCAGCTGTGAATTCGGGTTCAAATGTTGGGAATAGTAACGCACTACAAATGGTTGCCAATTCAGCTTCATCTATGGGTGCTTTACAATTGTTTTCCTCTTGTGAGCTGAATTGCGGTAATTATTCCAAGCAGGGAAATTACTTTGATAAGAAACCACAACAGACAAATTCTGAACAACAGGTCAATGGTAAAGAACATCAGAATCAAGAGAACTCCAATGGAGCCGATGCCGATGGTTATTTAACTTTAAGGTTCGAAGATGATTTTATTTCTTCTTATGAGGCTTTTGCTGACCAATATACTTGAAAGTTGAGTTTTACGATAGACATTCGACTTTAACGTTATGTTTGCTTTCGGGTTTCAATTTTTTGATTCATTTTATGATATGTTTCCTCCATATTTCCTCTAGGGCTGATCTTGCAAGTAGATGCGTTTTTTCTGATTGCATGTATATGATTGACGTGTTTCTTCATTTCTTTATACTTTTGCTATATATACTTTCGTGACGGATTAGCTTTTCTTTTATATTTACTTTTTCTTAATTAACGTACATTTGCATATAGAAAATATTATATTAATTTCCCCTGGAAATAGGTACAAAAGCTATTGCCATATATCATGACGTTCCAGTTGGAATATATATGCCTAGTTTCGTACAGCTTCGATCGTGTAAATACGGACAGAGTATTGTTAAAAGACGTAAACCAATCAAAATTGCACATAGGCATCTTTGAGAGTTCAAATTGTTTCAAAACTGCAGTGCGCTGTTTGAAAAATCCTGTTTTGGAGACCATCCACGGATTCTGAAACACCTTTAATGAGGATTATGTCATTGTTCCTGGATCCTGTAACAACACATTTCGAATTATTCTCCTCATGAATTTGGCAGATGTATGCAGACACCAATTAAGAATTGATATGGATGGTCGAACCATACTAACGGCCACTATACCATTTGCTCTTTTGATTGGCTGAGTTCAGATCACACTTCAAACCAACTTGAATCTTGGATCTTGTTTGGAAATACAGTCACCATCACTAATTACAAAGCGCAAATTCATCAGGATTCAGGACTCAATATCTAGCCGGACTTCAAATTTGAGAGTCTTTGAATCTGAGCATCATCAACTTAGAATTTGAGCTGAACCATACCGAACTGAACAACAACACAAGGAGACAACATTTTTCATTAAGAAAATTGATCAAGAACAAAGAAGTGTCAATAATCAAAGCCGGTAACTTTAATTTTGACCATCAAGACAGAAGTAAAGCCTATCTGATAATCCAAAGGTCAAAAACCAGATACAAGAATACAATCATCGTTTTGAAATCAACCTCGAACATCCCATATCACAGCATTTCCCATCATCCTTAATATTCACTACATAAAATGGGTTGTGTAGCAAGCACACCAGTAATGGATACAACCGATCCGGACTACTATGAAAAACAACAGAACAATGAAGTCGAAAAAATGTTACTCCAACATCATCAACAAGAGAAGAACAGAGTGAAGATGTTACTTCTCGGAGCAGGTGAATCAGGGAAATCTACAGTGTTGAAACAAATGAGGGTCTTACATAAAGGCGGGTTCACGATGCAAGAAAGAGTTCAGTATGGTCATATTATTTGGGCAGATACCGTTTCTTCCATGCAGAAATTGATTATCAAGGGTCGTGAGCTGGTGGGTAGATTGAATTGTGATGATGCTTCGAACAGAGAGTTGTTTGCTGCGAAGCAGAAAGTGTTAGACTATAAAGCATTAGATGATATCGATGCACTGGCTGCTGGTGGTACCAATTTCTTGAGAGATTATGTGTTGAAGTATACCCAGAATGACGGAGCAAGACATAAGATCATGAATAGTGGTAACGAACCAAATGGTGCCAATGGTGGTTGGGAGAATCCAGGTGGAAGTAGATATGAGGGTAATGATTCAGAAGACGAGACGATGAGAGGATTGTTGGAAGACGTGGCTCCCACGGGAGATAACTCAAGTGCAAAGAAATATACAAAGGCAGAGATTGCAGCTGCTATTCAAAAATTGTGGAAAGAAGATTCAGGAGTGCAGGCGTGTTTCAATAAGAGCAACCTTTTCCATATCGAAGGTTCAGCACCATATTTTTTCGAAAAAGCACATCTCTTTGCTCAGGATGATTACGTTTGCACAGATGAAGATATATTGAAAGCTAGAATCAAGACTGTGGGTATAACGGAAACAAATTTCAACATTGACAACACAAAATTTAAGATATTAGATGCTGGTGGACAAAGATCAGAGAGAAAGAAATGGATACATTGTTTCGACGACATCACTTGTGTTGTCTTCGTTGCTGCAGTCTCAGAATATGATGAAATGTTGATGGAAGATGACCGGTTCAACCGAATGCATGAGGCAATCATGCTATTTGACTCCTTGTGCAACTATAGGAAATTCGTCAACAAGCCATTCATCTTGTTTCTAAATAAAGTGGATCTTATGAAAGATAAAGTGAGAAGATCACCAGTGCGGAAATACTTCCCTGATTATAATGGTAAGACCAATGATGTTGAAGATGCTTTGAAGTATTTCGAAAATTTGTTTTTGAGTATAAACAGATCCAATAGACCAATTTACGTGCATAGAACTTGTGCCACTGATACCCAATCGATGAAGTTCGTGTTGACCGCTGTTACTGATATGATTATCCAAGAAAGTTTGAAGAAGAGTGGGTTATTTTGAGGTCTTGCATACAAGACGTTTATGGAGTTTTATTTTTATTTTCTGGCGCCCTTAATTTCCAACATTTTATGGCAGTTATGCCTTACTTTTTCTGTTTTGTGTGTATGTATCCATCTGCTTCTGCAACTCTTGAACTTACTAACTAAGTCAAGGCTGCAAAGCTGATTTATCGTTTCAACTTAACTTTACTTTTCACTTAATACAAATTTCAATGTCATTTAAAAGAGAGTCAATAAATTAGCAAATAAAATTAATAGGAACGAGAAAACTATAAAGAAAGACAAAATATCAAAAGAAAGTAAGGAAGTAAATAAACGAGCGTCCATTCAACTTTAAGGAGATTTGATAATTGCCTGACTCAATTAATTCTCCATTTCTGTGTCACCACTAGCATCTTTGGAAACATTACCAGTTTCAGGAGCACCTTCCTGCTTTGCAGTATCACCACCACTGATACTGATTTTGTGCAAAGTGTTCTTCTTCTCCTCTTCAACCTTAGGAACACTCAATGACAAAACACCATTTTCAAACTGAGCACTGATAGCCTTACCATCGACACTCTTAGGCATTCTGAAAACTCTTTGGAATGATCCAGATGACATCTCAGAGTAAACCAACTTACCATTATCATCCTTCTCTTCGACTTTGTTCTCTGGAACCTCACCTTTGACAATCAGCTCATTTGTATCTGTGT
>JAKTRY010000504.1:0-15929 GCA_030579935.1 Ambrosiozyma cicatricosa | reverse complement strand
TCTCTCATTTCATTATTTTATATTTTCTTATCTTCTATCATTTTACCTTCTTATCATTTTATTACTTTATCTTTTACCTTCTATCATTTATTATACTTTACCTTTTACCTTTTTATCTTTTTTTATTCAACTTATCTTTAGTTTTTTAAATTAATAATATAAGTTTACTTTCTTTTTGGTAAAAAAAATTTCGACTGCATGTGCAGTGTGAACTGAGTCACGCACGACACCAATATTTTTGCTCATCGACTTGCTTACTACACCACGAGAAAATAGAATTAAATAATGTGCTGTTCGTTTTATTAGCAAGGCAAACTGATGTTATGAAAGCGCTATAAGTTTGCAACCATAGTTTCAATTGCAAAATATGACAAGTAGCAAAGAGAAAATAGCCTGGATCTGAACCTTAAACAAACAGTTCCATAATTGGGCGGGACACATCGATCTAAAAACGAAATTGAAATCAAGCTATTCGTCCCGCCGCCCGCGATTGGAGAGCTGTGCTGAAAATTGGAGCTGGAATTGGCGGTGAATTCCAGAATCAGATTCCGTAAACGTAAACATGGTAAACAACAAAAGGAGATCGACAATCGGTCCATTCAACATTGGCTGCAACAAGTTAAACAAGTACAACCTGCACAAACTCTTCCACTTACACCACCAACTTCACACGAATTCATATCCACATCACATTCCACAAACATATTCCCTTCCATATGACAAGCCTCTCGACAGATCCAGATGTAGAGCAGTTCTTGGACAATTTCCAAGAATTAAGCTCCACAAGACTGATAGAAAATGATAACCGTTTATCCAACCTGGAAAGAGAGGTTGAACGGAAAAGGTTGGCTTACAAGTTGTCTCCAAAGAAAAAGAAGAACCCGCCACTTGTTCCCGATAAGTCTGTTAGACTGCAGTCATCCATTGGTCTTTATGGCGAATATATTGAAAGAAATGACCTGAATATTGACCTGATCAATCCAATTGCTAGATCAACACCGGAGATCGATGGTCTGTCACCACATTCCAAGGGGAATGATATGACTACTTCCACTCCTTTACCTCCAACAAGTGCTGCAGATTCTGTTTACAATATCATGGATCAGCTTGATTTGAATACAAACTTTGAAGTTCCTCGCCCAAGAAAGAATGAACCGAAAGCAATTAAAGCTGACGATATTATGGCTACTCCGGTTAGAAAAGATCTCAAATTTGCAACACAAGCTCCTGTCAATACTGTTTTGAGTACGGTAAAGAAGGAAACCACTATCAGCGACTTCTCAGACTCCTCAGATGATGATCTTTTGGATATGATACCTTCATCCAAATCATCTTATGGCTTTCATCAAAAACAACAACCCAAACCAATACCTCCACAAACAAGCTCAAGCGCATCATCTGGTACATCAGGCAAGTCATCCATATCAGCAAAGTCCTCCTCAAAATTAGCGTTGAAGAAGGTACCAACAACTCCAACCAAAAAACCATCATCGAGAGAGTATGCCCCACCATTGAAACCTTCCAAACCACCTAGACCATCTTCATCTCTACACCGCTCTTCTAGAACTGAGCTTTCGGCCGAATCATTTTCTCATCCATCATCTAAATATTCTTTTCATAATACAAAGAGCTCAAATTCAACAGAAAATTCAAGCTCCAAGAGGCCATCATCCTATAAAAATTCCAAGAAGCCAACAACTCCAACAAAACCAAAAAGCAAGCGTATAGCAAATCTGGCTCTTGATGATGTTCATCTGCCAAACGAAGTATCTGCATATTCTGCTAGTGCAGCTGCCAAAGCACCAGCATTGAAACCAACCAAAGTTGACAGCACTCTGGGAGAAAGAGCTCCAGATTTATCACTGAATGCTAGATTTTTAACAAATGGAGGAGCATCCTCACCTCCAAGAAAGCAACAATCACCAGTTTCACTTCATGGCTCTCCTTTAGCTGCTTCTAGACTTGGTGAGAAAGTACCTGATTTGGCCACTAATGCGAAATTCCTTACTTTTGGTGGTGCTGCATCTAGATCCCCTTCACCAAACAAGAAACTTGTTTCTATACATGGAAATTACCAGTCTGATTCAAAAGTTGGTGAGATGACTCCTGACTTGGCCATGAATGCAAGATTTTTAACAGCAGGTGGTGCAGCTTCTCCAACAAGACAGTCAACCATGATTCGTGGCTGTCAACAATCAGAGAGAGTTGGAGAGAAAGCTCCCGATTTGGCAATGAATGCTAGATTTATCACTTCTGGTGCATCTCACTTAAATAGACAAGCAGTTTCAATACGTGGTCGCCTATCAAATGATCGTGTTGGTGAGATGGTTCCAGGATTGTCGATGAATGCAAGATTTTTAACTCAAGGTGGTGCATCATCCCCTACCAGAAAGTCTGCTCCGACTGTACCCAAGAAATCACCAAAACTGAGTAGTCCCATTCCACAAAGTGACGAACTGTTGAGCATGAAACCTTCTGATATTAACAAGAAATTGAAACCAGTTCTTGTTCCTGCACCTAAACCAACTTCATTCAAAAACAGCACATCTACAGAAAAACATTTCCAAGTTACTTTGAAACAAACCAAAACAGGAAAAAAACAAGAGGATAGAAGCGAGGAGAAACCAGAGGGTTTGATGAGAGGTTCTTCTTTGAATAAAGTCAAACCAGTCCCTAAACCAGAAGAGAAGATTCCTGAAGCATTGCAAAAATTTGGTAAATTGAACAAACCGAAAGTTGCTCCAAAGCCAGCTACACCATTGCCAGAAGCTTTACAGAAATTTGGCAAGTTGAACAAACCAAAACCAACACCAAAACCAGATACTCAACTTCCGGAGGCATTACAGAAAATTGGTAAGTTGAGTAAGACTAAGGCTGCCCCTAAACCAAAGGAAAATGTGCCTGAAGCATTACAAAGATTTCAAAGACTGAAAACCGGAAGTGGAAAAGAAAAGAAAGCAGTTACTGTTGACAACGAAGAAGCTGATAGTGATAACAATCAAGGAGTTGAAACAGAGCCATCATCACCGGAGGAGCTAGAAGATAAACATTTTGAAGGTGTTAGAAAAGTCAATACTTTCCCTGAAATTACCAAGAATCCACAAGGAGCTGTTTTTACATTACCAGGGCTTGCTAATGGTGATCATTTGAAGAACCTGGCTACCATGATTGGTCGTGGTCGCCCAGATTCTGCTGGATCTGCAACAGTTAGTTCTTCTGGAAGTATCACTGATTCTGGTTTAGCTTCCCCATCAACGTCTTCTAGTGGTACTGGCGTTAGAAGAGCTAAAACAATGGATAACTCTGAATTGGAAAAGGAAAGTCAAAAGTTGAAGCATATAACAAAGGGTCGAGCCAAGGGTCCCAAGAGAAGACTACCAAAGACAGTTTCTTCTGAAGATTCTGTTAAGTCATCTACTAGTCCAATTTCCGTTCCGAAAGCTTCTGGTAGTGTTGCTAGTACTATGTCAAAGTTCTCAAAAGAGTCCGATGTTGGTGGTGAGGCCACTTCCAAATCTGCTGATTATACCAAGAGTGATACCAAAACCAATACCATGGATGATGAACCAAAAGTACTTCTAAATATTGGAAAAACACGTCCTGAAGTTAAAGGTGGACCTGAGCAAAAGAAGAAAACACCTCCTCCAATTAGAAAATCTTCTAGAAATGTGTCACTCGGTGGTGATTTATTTTTGTAAACTTCTGACCAATTTTTTTCTTTTTTTTAACTTATTATTTAATCATATATACCTTGCATTCTTATTACTATAGTTTATTTTCATAACATTATACTAGGAGACCGGAAGAAAATAAAATCAAACAATTAAGGAAACCAGCTTGGGATTTGGGAGACTAATTGGTCACTAAACTTAGAACTTGTTTGTTGCCGCGAAATCTGAGAGTGTTGTCTTTTTTGCAGAAGGCGCACATATTCATTCAGGCCTCTGGCTTGCGAACTTCGAATCTTAGGTAGGACATCACAGAAATCATCACAACCAAAAAGGGGCAACGACTTCCACTTACAGGCTTAAGACATTCATGTCCCACACTTCAACATCCTTCCTCAAGAAACAAGCCATGGAACAGGCATTAGGGTATGTTTTCCCTCTTTGAAATACCCGAAATGGGTTTCTTTCCGTTGTGAAACACCGTTGTCAGAAGAACGTTGAAAATACTAACAAACATTCTGATCTGAGAACAACACCTCATGTCAACAACAACTCAATACAGCTCCCCCAAACTGTTCCCCAAAGGCCGCAGGACTTTCAACTTGAAATTCAACAACAAATATTCAGACTCAAATGAAAACATAGACCTTGAAGAAGATGACGATGACCCTTACAAAAAGAGTCAGAACAGTGCAAGACGGCTAGTGACAGTGATAACGTTTGTCTGTGTATCGCTTGTCTTGCTGATGGTTTACACTGCAACAGATCTATTTTCCAACTCTAGTTTTGGAATCGGATCTTTCTTCCATAGCCATTTGGGCCTTTACTACCCCTCATTTGATCCTGATTCCACTTACGAAACGAACTACTATGATCTGAAAGATTTTGTCGGCAGACCTAATGGGTGGCAGTACAATGAACGTGTCATTTTCTGTGTTCCTTTGAGAGATGCTGCCCCTCATTTACCAATGTTTTTTGGCCATATGAAAAACATGACTTATCCCCACAATTTGATTGATTTAGCATTTCTAGTGTCTGATTCAAGTGATGATACAATGGGTGTATTGGTTAATCATTTGGAAGAGATTCAAAATGACCCAGATCCAGAATTTCATTTTGGTCAAATTGAAATTTATGAAAAAGATTTTGGTCAAGCCATTGGTCAAGGTTTCAGTGATAGACACGGTTTTGCAGCACAAGGTTCAAGACGTAAGCTAATGGCCCGTGCCAGAAATTGGTTGTCTTCAGTGGCTATCAAACCATACCATAGTTGGGTTTATTGGAGAGATGTCGATGTTGAGACAATCCCAACAACCATCCTAGAAGATTTAATGCACCATGACAAAGATGTTATTGTTCCAAATGTCTGGAGACCGTTACCTGAATGGTTAGGTAACCAACAACCATATGATTTGAACTCATGGCAAGAATCCGATGGAGGTTTACAATTGGCTTCAACTTTGGATGAAGATGCAGTTATCGTTGAAGGTTATGTTGAATATGCAACTTGGAGACCTCACTTGGCTTATTTAAGAGATCCATATGGTGACCCTGAAACCGAGATGGTGTTGGATGGTATCGGAGGTGTTTCCATTTTGTCCAAGGCTAAGGTGTTCAAAAGTGGTGCTCATTTCCCAGCTTTTTCATTTGAAAAACATGCTGAAACAGAAGCCTTCGGTAAAATGTGCAAAAGAATGAAATACTCAGTTATTGGTTTGCCTCATTATGTGATATGGCATATTTATGAACCTTCCAATGACGATCTTAAACATATGGAGTGGATGGCTCAAGAAGAAGTTAGATTGCAAAAGGAAGAAGTTATTTATTCGGTTTACAGAAAGATTTTTGATGAAGGTTTCGAAAATGTTGAAGAGGATTGGAAATCCGAAAAACCAAGAATACTGAGAAATACTGATAGTTCCAAATTGGGAAGAATAGTCAATGTGGATTGGTCAGACGCTGACATTATGGATCAGCGATCAATTAACAAAAAGATTCTGAAAGATAAGTTATCGGAACTAGAAGAGAAATCAGATACTAAGAAGAAGGAACCACTATTGGAATAATTCCACATGGTTTTGCTAGTTATTTCTCAATTTGTGTTTAAACTTGGTTGATTTTATTATGGAATAAAGCTGATTTTTTTCGCTGTTACCACCTGCAGAAAGAAAACAAAAAAAAATAAAAAATCTTCAAAAAAAACTTTGCATTACACTCTTTACTCAAAGTCCAATTGAGTTAAAGTTTGATACACTCTTACTACATTTCACTCACTTTGCAAACAATCATATTGACTTTATACATTCGTTTCACGTAACGTACCCCCTTGAACTTTTATTTCCAAGCTGTTCCATTTTTTTCGTTCATATTTTGTTCCTTCTGTTGTTATTATTGTATTTTCACTTTTTTTTTCATATATTTTCACTTTTTTATTGTTTTTCATTTTACTTTTTTCTTCAGTTTTCTTTTATTACCTTTTAAATTTTTTGGTGTTCTCGATAATTGTTTTACTACTACATACATTGTCCTTCTTGAAGGGCATAGATACACATCATATATAATAAGATTCATGTCAATTCTGCATAAATTGGTTTTCGATTTTGGTTGGTAAACAAGAATATGCATATGTAAAATGAAATTTGTATATAGAAAAAATATATAGTTGTCACTTATAGTAAAAAAAAATTGACCCGAAACAGCGTGAAAAATGGAAATGTAAATGAATAAATAATTGAGTGAATGTAAAAGAGGAAACGTAAAAAAGAAAATGTAATGAAAGATGCGTGTTAGTTGGGGGTATGACAGGTATATGGACAAGGGGTTTCAAGAATTGGTCTTTTTTTCACTTCTCTTTGTCAGTAGTGGAAGCATCGCTAGGTTCTTCTTTCTCTTCAACAATTTTGTTCTTGTTGTCTTTACCCTTCATAAATGAAAGACCAAGGCTCAATCTCTTCTTTCCAGTGGAAGGAGTTCCACTGACTGATCCACTTGCAGGATTTGAAGCATCTGAACCTCCACTGTTGACACCATTTCCAGTAACAATCCCATTAGAAGAAACGGCAGAGCCATCAATTTCATCACTCTCAGTAGAATGAGATGAACTTTGAGTGTGCATGGTGGCACTAGACTGTCTTCTGGAACCCAGTTTGAAGAAACGAGACGACTTAGCACCAAAACCACCAGAGAGTAAGCCTGAACCACTACCAGATGATGAATTTGTTGACATATTGGCATTTCCATTACCGTTACTTGATGTGGTACTGGCATGAGACTCATCAGCTTCGACGACAACACTGATATCTTCACTTGATTTATCACTTGATTTTGTCGGTAACTTGGCAGGGGTACTACCAAAGTTGAAAAACTTGTTCTTGAAAATGGATTGAGAAGATTGCTGTTCCGAAGACTCACTGGTTTCTGCAGTACGCATAGATGCTTGACTACTAGCCTTGTGGGGTTCCTGAGCTGGGGCACTCAGCACTGGAGCAGTTGACAGCAGAGAAGGTGATCCAAGATACAATTTCGGTGATGCGGCCTGGCCTTCGCTTCCAACTGGACTCCGGACAGGTGATTGATGATGGTTTGGGAAACTAGATGATATTGGGGTAGCATTCAGAGTCGCCGGACCCAGCAAGTTCAAACTTGGCCAATTGTTGTTATTTGTAACTGCATTCGTATTTGTATTATTCCAAATACTGGAACTGAAACTTGTACTTCTGGCCCTTGAACCACTCAAAAAGTCGGTTTGAGAGAGGAAATCAGTTCCCACACCATCGGCACTGGATATACTTCTTGTGTAATTTGTTTGATTCAGATTTCCCAGCAGTTTATTCAAATGGGCTTCCTTCATGTTGGGAGAGCTTTGGACACTTGGACTACTATTGTTCGAATTGGAAAACGGTTCAAATAAGCTTCGTTTGTTAACTTGCAGACTCTTGATACTCTTCAAATCCAAATCTTCAACATCCTGTGGAGGAGCAAATGAGCTCAGATTCAAGTTTGGCTGAGCAAAACCAGAGTTTTGAGAAGCAATATCAAAATTAGCCAGAGAAATGTTATCTGTAGGAGCAGGTGGAATCGAAAGATTAGCCAATGATTGATGAGGAGATGATATTGATGGGTTATTGGCTAGAGAACTGGTCAAAGCACTCAATGATGTAATTTGTTGTGCAGAACTATCCATATTGACCAGAGAGCCGTATAGTCCACTTCCTCTGATGGAATCCATAGCTGATGCCGATGAGAAACGTTTAGAACCAGAACTTGGACCTGATCCGTCACCACTAGATGATGAAGCAGGAATTTGAGTCTGCGATTGAACTTGTGCATGCGATTGACTTGGTGAAGATATAGCAGATGAAACAGTATCAGCGGTGACAGTTATATGCAGATCATCTCCGTCAATAAGGTTTTGGGGCAAATATAGTTCAGCGCCAGGAGATATACCCTGTTCGTTTTCCTCTGGGGCATCAGGACACAAAGCTGGAGCCGACGTGTCCAGCGTCAAACCAGCATTTCTCTTGGAACCGACAGATGTCCAGTAGTTCGGAGCAGCTGGAGCAGTTGATGGAGCAACATTTGGACTGCTGGAGGCCAATTGATTGATGTATGATGCATCGTTCAGGCTATTGTATGAGTTATTTTGTATGCCGGCTAGATTTCCAGAAAGCAGACTATTGATTGAACCATTATTGTACATATTGATAGCCTGGGGTGGTGCGAGCGTCTGAGTCGAGTTGGGGTTCAGAGTGCTTCCATAAGCACGAGCATATGAAACGTTTATTCTTTCGTCGGTATATTGTTGTTGAAGCTGTTGTCTTCCAGCAGCAACACGTTTCTGTTCTTCAAGTTGAGCTTTTAGTGATTCCAATTTGGAATATTCTCTTACCTGCAGTGCTCGCCAACTTGACTCTGATGTCTCCTCAATGGTCACGAGTTCTTGACGCAATTGTTGTTCCCATTCTTGTTTCAGTTGAATGATTTCATTGAATATTTCCTGTCCTCTGTGATCCAGCAGTCCCGTAGTCTTTATAGTAGAATCTCTCAGTTTTTCAAACAATCCAGCAATCTTTTGTTTTAGGGTGTCCATTTTCTTTCTCTTTGCCAATTCATCTTTAAACTCATCTTCAATGACATGATTCTCTGATTGGAGAGAAAATATCTGTTTATGCAATTCTTGTATCTGTGTTTTCAGGTAGTTTATCTTGACTGGCAAATCTCTTTCCTCATTTTCTTGTATTTGTTTCATTTCAGCGGTGTTCTTTTTCCAGTTCTCAATTTCTTTTTCCTTCTTGCGCAGACCTTTCATTCTAGCAGCCAGTTTGTTTTTATCTGTTGAAATTCTGGACTCGGTCTTCATTCTTTGCTCTTCCAAAAATCTGATCTCTTGTTTCAAACTAGCTCTGTTGGAATCCTCAAGCCGTCTTCTTTTCTTAACTTCATCTCTGGAACTAATCAATGAAAGCTCTTCCTCTTTGATTTCAGTTTCAGTTTCAAAATACAATTTTTTGATAGAACGAACTTCATCAACACTTGACTCGAGTAAAAACTTGAGCTCAGTGATATCTGTGATCAAATGAGGAGGCAAGTTTCCAGAATCATTGGTCTTATCATTATTGACAGTATTACTGCGTGAACGGTTTCTGGGGCTGGTTTTGTTGTAGACAATGTTTGAAATGGCCTTTCCCCTTTCTTGCTCCGGCAACAACACCTTCAAAATTTCAGTTGGATGTTTCAAGGAGGATGTGTTGTCTCCTTGATCGACATCCGTAGCTGCCGTCTTCACATAAATTGGATATGACCTGGATCTGAAATTTGCCACATTGAAAGCCACCAAATCAACCTGGTAATTACTGTCCGGAAGTAAACCGT
The DNA here is from genome assembly GCA_030579935.1 of Ambrosiozyma cicatricosa. Classification (NCBI taxonomy): domain Eukaryota; kingdom Fungi; phylum Ascomycota; class Pichiomycetes; order Pichiales; family Pichiaceae; genus Ambrosiozyma; species Ambrosiozyma cicatricosa. Next base: position 6,390 of record JAKTRY010000504.1, on the reverse strand, counting down.
CTAGCATACAAGAATGCTCCGTACCATCGATGATTGCTGATTGAATACCATTGACATAGAGCACATAGTGGCTGATAGAGCTGGGTGAAATTTGAGAAACGATTTTGGGTGGACCATCTGACGAAGAATTATGGGAATCTTTTTCATTTTCGTTATCTAGAGAGTTCTCTGAGTTATCCCAATGCAAAACCATGCTGGTATGTGTCACCTTGTCAACTGAAATAAGCGGAACATTAGGAATGCAAATATTGAGAGACTTGATGGCAGACTCCGTGGAGATTGAGATTAGCCTGGCGTATCGGCGTACAAGCCAAAGAAACCCCAAGATGGACATCATAAAGGCGGCCAGCATGATCACTGATGGCTGTTTGTTGTAGGTAGTTGAAGTATTGTTGGTGTTTAAACAGGTGTTGGGGTAATTTGGAAAAAAGAGTGTGTGACAAGCTAGACAACAGCTGATTGGAAAGGACAACAAGGGGAGACTGGGGAGAGAAACGGTGCAAAAGAGTGAAGGAGTGACTGTGGCCTGTTCAACTGTCTCTGTCTCTATCTGTGTCTGTTGTTCTGTGACTAACTCTGTGTGCTGATCCTGTTGGAATTTGGAGTCGAATATGTAATGTCTTGCCACAAACACATCACTTGTTTGAATCATTGTGCCATTGGCTGGGCAGCTTCTTTTTCCATTCTCACGTCCAGGTTTCTTCCTTGGCCCTGCAGGAAAAATTTCGCTAACCATTTTTAGCTCAGGCTGTCGCCATCTATATACGGTAGGTAGATTGGGACATTTGAAAGCAAAATAACTTTTTTGTTAAAATACAAGCTATGCCATATGCAAAAAAGACAAACAGAAAAGCAAAAACAAATCTAGGAAAACGAAAATCAAATGTACAAATATGAGAAGTGAAAATAAAAAAAACGAAGCTTTTGGGAGGGACAGAGTGCCTCACCTGCCTATATCATTTTCAAGAACAAGCTTCCTTCAGTTCAATCAAGAACTGGAATATAAAATTACCGTTAGTGAACTCGCCATGATATCTAATTTAAACCGTGAATGCCAATAAAATCGTAACCCAAAATGCCAAAACCTACTTTTTTTCCTTATGGTTCTCTGGACACACAACGGTGTTTTCTGAACTTTGAGAAACAGATCTGTATAATCTAACAGCACCTCTGGAAAAATAAGGATTAGCCAACGAGTCTTGGTAGGCTTCAAGTAAAGTCTTTTTCAGATTTTCAATGGCGACCAAAGAGTTTTGGAAATGGAAAGCAAATCTGTTACCCATAACCTTGACATCATTCTTCTTAGCACAAGCAGCTAACACAGATGGGTTAATCTTCACCTTCTTAGGATCCAAAAACACGAAGTTGGTATCACATGGACATTCTAGAGTCATACTGTTGGCTTCACAAAATTTAGCAACATCCAAAGCGTACAAATGAGCTTGATGTAACTTGGAGAAGTTTTCATCAACGGCAATGGAAGCCATTCTAGCCAACATACCAGCTTGTCTGATACCACCACCGTTTTGCTTCTTGAAATGGTTAGCCTTTTCAATCACTCTCTTTTCACCAACCAAGATAGAACCAATTGGAGCACCCAGGGTCTTGGAAAAACATAAAGAGACAGTGTCAAAGTATTTACAGTAGTCAGCAATAGAGACACCCGTTTCAGCAGAAGCATTCCATAATCTAGCACCATCTAAATGTAACTTGACATCGTTTTCTCTACACCAGTAAGAGATTCTTTCAATTTCATCAATTGGCATAATGATACCGTGAATTGTATTTTCCAAAGAAACAACCTTAGTTGGAGCCATATGAATATCACCATCATCTGGAATGTAATTGTCAATGATATCTTCCAAGGTTAAGTATGTACCATTGGAAGGAATCACAGGAGTGACCATAGCTTGGGAAAGAGTAGCCAATCCACCAGCTTCATGAGCATAAACGTGACCTCTGTAATCACACAAGATTCTATGTGGTGGTTGATGAAGATGAGCTCTCAAAGCAATTTGGTTAGATAAAGTACCAGAAACACAGAATAGAGCGGCTTCTTTTTGTGCCATGTTAGCGATCTTGGCTTCCAATGCCAGCGTATCTTTGTCTTCCTTGTACACTGAATCACCAACAGAGCAGGTAGCAGCAGAAGCAATCATAGTAGGGGTTGGAACAGTGAATGTGTCACTTCTAAATTCATTGTGACATTCGTATTGGATTTCAGTAGCAGGCATTTTGTAAATCTGTAAAGTTTAAATAAAGTAGCAATAATGAATGGATTGAGTGGAATTGAGTCAAAATCGAATGGATTTTTTCCTATTATTTTTTTGTAATAAGTTGACGATAAGACAAAGAGAATGAGATTAATAACAGTCAGTGTTTACTTGTTTCTTTCAACTGGACTTTCTCGTTTATTTATACTCCTCTATCTGTTCAGTTTACACGATTTTATGCGACGTTGACTCATTCGAAAAAAAACCTCTCGCTGGCAGTTCGCACAATGGACCATTGACAAGCACCAATCCACAGTTTTCTGGACATTCCACTCCAAATTCTGCCACAAGGTCACTGTTCAAGAAATTTATTCTTGTACCATTGGAAACCTTTAACTTACCCCCATCTAACGAATCCTTGAACACCTTATTTGAAACACTTTGAAAACAAGTTATGCTCAGTTGAAAGTTCGGCGTTTGAATTTGGCAGAGGTAGTGTCAGCTGCCAAAACCGTAAGTTTTTTCTCAAACCGGAAGCGAGTATTCCAGGCGTTTTCATTGGTTGTCTAGTAAGTGTGACTGCGGTTTGTGAGAACATGAACAGGTCAAAGACCATGAAGAGCTCAAACAGGAGGTTTAAAACAGGACGATATACCAAGATGGAAGTGTTGAAGCATGAAAAAGGAGGTTCACCATAAATGATCCGGGGTCCCATTCAACCACTTGACAAGCTATCTAATCACTCTATAGCTCAGGCTGCAATCAGAGTCAGAAACAGCCCTTGCGCCGCTGGATCCACTCCTTGCACCTCCATAAAAGAGACTTGAGGAGTGCGAAGTCAGCTTTTTGGCTGACTCCTTTTGACTCCAGCCAGTTTTTTTGTGACTTCTTGTGATTGGGCTTGACTCCGGTCGACTTGAGTTGACTTGAGTTGACTTGCCCTGACTTGGCAGGGGCTGGGCATGACTTGTACCTATTAATTCTTCCCGTCAACCGAACCTCCCTTTTTACTTCAACATGCACAATTTTGACATGGTTTGCTTTGTTTTTGTAACAACTACCTACTCAGTATTAATCAAGACTATTTCTCTGGCAGAAATATGTTTCTGCGACATGCCTCTTACTAACTTTTTTTTTCTTACTGGTATGCATTCTCATTTCTATTACAGCCAGAACTACAATTTCCTTTTGACAACATTCGATTCCATTCGCAAAGATATAGACCATTCAAATGAAGCTCTCCTCTCTCTCATATTTTCTCAGAATTCGTATAAAAGTATGTTAGTACATGCTCATTCAGAAACCTGGTGTTATTTTTGTGTTGCCTGATAATGAGTTTGAAGAAAATCTTGTGGACTTAGCCTAATTACAGTAGTTCCCATCAGAGTTCAGAATATTCAACCCTTATTTCAAATGATAGATCAATTATTGGTGTTTTGGGGTGTTAACTCATAATAGTTTTTTCGGTCATATACAGAGAAATTAGGATCATCAACTCACTATATTACATGATGAAACCACAGTAGAAACCGTTGAAAGTGCGCCAAGTATAGACGAATTTGGGTTTTGGAAGCAAATAAAGTGAGTTCTAAGCTTCAATTTGAAATGTTTGGAAATCGTTACAGCTAGGGATTGTATTAGATATATGATGTATGATTTATTGTCTTTTCGTTCTAGTACTCTTTCTCTCTCTGCTTTTCTGAAATCAACTTTTCAATGCTATGGCAAAATTCGATGCATGCTTATATTCTAAGTTCTTTAAATGCACGTATGTATTCTAAGTTTTTTGATGCATAGATTGAGTTCAACTGTTTCTTTCTCGTGTATTCAAGGCATGGCTAAATCCCAGTATATATCAAGGTTTTAGGAACGGTCATATTAACTCCCTCCCATAGAGAATGTTAGCAAATTTACATACCGGCTCAATTACATGCACACAGGCTTGACTCAATACATCTTCCGAGTTTTATAGATCGTAGAATGCGATCTTGGTTTCAAATACTTGGTTTCAATTACCTTAATACACAGAATAAATATAATGAAGTGAAAGCTTAAAAATAAACAGAATTTTGAACATAGTATGCATGTATTTTTGATTTTCAAAAGCAGATGTTAAAATGAACAATATGACGAGGTTCTTTTCCTTTTTTTTCTTTTCACGATGAATGTATAGAGTAGAGTGATATATTCAGGTTATATAGAATGTTATCAATTAGTCGGGGAAATAAAACTGCGGAAAATGAATAGGCAGATGATGAATTGTAGAGTTGGATGAGTAGGCATGAGTGTTATCATTAATGACGAAGACAGTAGTGTAAACATATGCTTTCAAGATTAAAAGCCAAATGGTGATAGATAAATCAATAGATGATGGAAGAAAACAGACAAACGGACACGACAATTAAGCCTTGACGTTTCTCAAACCAGCTTCTCTGAATATAGAGTCACCTTCAGAGTATGATCTACCCAAACCGAAACCAATTCCAAGCCACACTGGGAATGATCTTCTCTTGAATAGCAAAACAGAAGCTAGAACACCAGCACCAAAACCAAGACCGGTCTTAACGATCCCGTTGGAGATGACAATATCCCACTTAGCATTGACAAGGGAGGCAGAAGGTTGAGAAATAGTTTGCTTTTCAATGGAAGACATCTTTTAAAGATAAGCTGTGCTTGAAATAACAGCGATTCCATGTTAGTAATAATGCTCAAATCATGAATTGGATAAATCTTGGCTATAGGATGGAGTAAAATTGTCTTGTGACTCGGGAGTACCAGATAACTTTGCACTCTTAACGTGAAAACAGCAATATTCAACCAATATTGAACTAGTGACCACTGTTAAACACATATGGAACAGGGATCTCTTTCTTGTTGAAAATCAGAACTTGATTAACTTGTGTATTGCATGATAATTGGAGTATTGGAACAATGTGAAGTCGCATTCAACCAATCTTGGGCACCATAGGTCTGATAGAGTTTGGCATGTAACTGAAGAACATACCTTAAGAATCGATCAAGGAAAAGGGTAGTGTATGTAATGTTGTGTTTTGATATATTGTAGAGGGTTTGAGATAGGCCTGATAGCCGAAAACCTTCCAAACATTCATGGTCTCTGAAAGAGTGGAGTCGAGTGAGCGAATCAATTTGGCGGATTTTCAATGGTTTGACATAACCGTGATGTACATGGTTCTGCTAACAAAAAGTTGTGCGCGATAGTTATGCTGCAATTTCCAAATGTGGTTGTATTCGCCAAAAGACCCTCGCACTACCAAATTTGGGTTGCTACCATGTGGCGAGTCCGAGAGTGCAATATATTTGCATGAGAGCGCAGCCGAAAATTGATTCGTTCTATGAAATCCTGATCGTATGATTGTATAACTATTGAGCCAACAATATCTAATTGCATCACCTGAGGACCTTTTTAGGGTCATTCTAATATTGCATCAATCATTTTCAATTGAATTCGTGTTCAAGCTTAGGCGCTGAACACGCTAAAGATAGAAAATTACTTTCTGGTATTTCTTCTTACTAGCCACGCGGGCTAAAGATCAAAAGGGGATCAAAAATGCGATTGTGCTTCTTAAGTATAGGATTTCTGAAGTGATGGGAAGTTGACAATGTTTCCCTAAAGGGTAACCTCTTTTTAATTCAATGCTCAAGGATATACCTGAGCTGTTATTTAATTAATTGGAGCTGGGAGAAAATCGTCAGATTAATAGAATTAAGTAGAAACAAAGGTGGAGTTATATGTTTACAACAAACACAGGTTCGATGCATGCGAAAAATTAGGGAATAAAAATCTAGAAGATCGACCTGCACGTATGAATATTTAATTGAGTCGATTAACGAAGATTAATTGTGAAAATAAAACACGAAAGACTATTAATGCCAATTAATTGGATATCAAAGCTTACAGCATTTTTTGCGCCAACATCTGATATATGCAAATTTTCAAAGTATAACGGGTCGAACACAACAATTTTTCTTTTACCAAAAAGAAAGTAAACTTATATTATTAATTTAAAAAACTAAAGATAAAAAGGTAAAAGGTAAAGTATAATAAAATGATAGAAGGTAAAAGATAAAGTAATAAAATGATAAGAAGGTAAAATGATAGAAGATAAGAAGGTAAAATGATAGAAGATAAGAAAATATAAAATAATGAAATGAGAGA
>JAKTRY010000503.1:0-15956 GCA_030579935.1 Ambrosiozyma cicatricosa | reverse complement strand
TTGAAGAATGATGAACCAAAGAATGGAGTCACACGCTTTGGTGGAGCTTGTGTTGGGGTGACTTGTTTGGAACCATCTTCTGTCTTTTGGTCATTGCTTGTGGCTTCCTTCTTTTTATAGGATGGCTCGACTGTCTTCTGTTGTTGTTGTTCTTGTTGTGGTTGTTGTTGCTGATGTGATCCATAACGGTTTTTGAAGAGTGGATCATCGAGCAAACTGTTCACTTGTTGCACTTCTCTGTGGATGTTGTCAAAGAAGACGTGGAATGGATCGTTGTATCTGAACACGGACATGATTGTATTATTTGAAAGCTTTTTAGTGTGTGTGTGTTGTTTGTAGCTGTTGTAATTTGTAATTATTGATGTGATTTGATGTAAAGTATTCTGTAGAATGAAGACTCTAAGATAGAAACATCCATTTGCATGTTGAAAGAGGGAAGAAATGGAGTCCTTATATACAACTCCAAAGATCTGACAGAAACATTTGGGGATGATGGAAGTTACCGGGAGTCACCAGGATGAACAAGACCTACTCTGGAAGACCACCTGGGCTCTTCTGGATATTTCGAACGCGTGAGTTGAAGTAAATTCGGAAGGTTCGGTCATTTTAAGTCGTGTTTTCTTTTACGTGATCACACAACTGAGAAAGCTCGAGAAAGTGCTCATACACCAGAAGAGTGTCGCCGGTTTGGAAAACACAAGAATATGCAAAGTACATTGATTTGTACTATCTAAAAAAATTATTTACTTACTCATACTGTATACTAACTAAGAAATACAAAAAAGACTGATACGGGTACTATTTTCTTCCTGCACTCTTTTTACCCTTGTAATAATTCTTTGCAAAGAACGGATGATGTTGACCCTTCAACTCCTTGTTCTTGTTCTTATTATATTCAACGTAAGCCATATCTTCACCTCCAGCCAAACCGGACAACAGGCCGGCACTCTTTGAAGCTCTTGAAGAAGATGATTTCAATTTTTTCGAAATACCTCCACCAATCAGGTTATCGGCATCCTCTCCGGCTTCAATACCGGCCAACTCTTCATTCTTCAATAGCACCTCTTGTAAAAGTTCACGACGTTCTTTAGGTGATGAGTATGCCAAGTTTGGCAAACTCTCCATACCATGTAGATGTGTAATAATCTTGAAAGCATAACCTTGATCAACTAAGAATGCTTGTCTCTTAGTGGAATAGTACATTTCTTGGGTATCTTTAGAAACCAAACTGTAGAAGAAAGCATTGAAACCTTCATCATTTCTTCTCTTAGCTCTCAAAATACGACCAAGCCTTTGAGCTTCTTGTCTTCTTGAACCATAGTGAGATGAAATTTGAATCAAACATGTCGCTTCAGGTAAATCAATGGACGTGTCCCCAACCTTCGATAAGAAGATAGTACTCACAGCATCATTATATTGGAAATTTTGCAAAATTATCATACGTTCAGATTGAGGAGTAGAACCATAAATGAAAGGCTTACCTAACTTCAAAGCATACTCTTGCAAAGCATAGACATTATCTGAAAACACAATGATCTTATCACCTCTATTCTCATGATATTGGATTAAGAATTGACAAGCTTGGAACTTCGTTGGATTCATGATATACAACAACATTCTCTTTCTAGCACTTTCTCTCAAATACTCCTGGTAGAACTCTGCAGTCATTGGACACCAAACTTCGGCACATTGGACATTGGCAATGTGACCCTTTTGTGACAATTCCATCCAATTGGCTTCATATAATTTCGGTCCAATAAGGAAATTCAAATCAGAAATCTTTTCATCTTCTCTCACCAAAGTGGCAGTCAAACCTAACTTTGCGTGGGCTTTAATAGCAGTAACGACTTTTCTGAACATTGCGGCAGGAACAACGTGCACCTCATCTAAAATCACAAAACCCCATTCTCTTCCTGTCAAGAAATCCATAACCTTTTGAGAATCATGTGATCTGTTACGGGTATTGGCCACCATGGAATAAGTTGAAACAACCAAACCAGAATCAGTTCTAAACATTTCTTTATTTTCAGATGTGAAAACGGCAACTCTCTCGGGCTGGATGGTACACCATTGCAAAAATTGTTGTTTCCATTGTTCGACTGACACAGAAGAGGTACATAGCACAATTGTTGACTTTTTCACAGTACAAGCAGCAGTAATACCAACCAAAGTCTTACCAGCACCACATGGTAACACAATAATACCAGATCTGGCACGACCGTTACCAAACATCTTACTCAATGATTTCTCTTGATATGGTCTAATTTGTGTTGAAGGCTTCAAATCAATATCTAACGGGGCATTTCTGTTATCATTTCTGAAATCATATTCTTCCAACATTGGATAATCAATATCCAAACATCTTTTCTTGATTGTTTCAACAGATTCGGATGAGATTTCAAAAGAATGGACCGTATCGATATCATCGTCATCTTCGTTTTCACCTGTCTCACCTATCACACCTATCACACTTGCAAACTCAGCTTCAATATCTTCTTTATCATTGTTCTCGTCAACCTTTTTAGAGCCATCAGCATCTTTCTTACTCTCCTTGTTCTTTGTACCTGCAATGACCAAGTCACCTTTTTCGGGAGCTTTCGTGTGTACCAAACCATCACTTGTGGTAACAGTAGTTTCACTACTCTTGATTCTCAATGGACCAATAACTTCATCTTTCAATAACATTTGTAAAATATCAGCTTGAGGAGACTCAACAAAATATCTATTGTACTTCAAAACCAACTTAACCTTACCGTAAGAAACTGTGGCTTGACGAATGAAATTCACCACTGATTCAGCCACTGGTACTTTCGATAATCTGTTCAACACAGATAATATATCATCGGTTTGTAATCCCACTGACACGGCAGCATATAAAGAATGCGCAGTAATCTTGTACTCATGCATAAAACTGGGTCTACTCACTGGTTCAGCAACAGTGACTAAGAAATCCTGGGCTTGTTCAGATAATGGTGAAAAACTTTCTAAGTAAATCTTACCATCAGATGGACTAATCCAAACTGGTCTTGAAGCATGGTCTGGTTTCAACTTCAAATAGGAGAAGTCTGTCCGTCCGAAAATGTTTGAAACAGAATCTGGAATGAAATCAGATGGTCTATCAAGTGGCACCCTCACGAGTTCAGATTCGTCAAACTCAATGTCATCATTAGTCGCCTTTATCTTGTCTATGGATTGCTGAGTTTTTTTACTGGCTTTCTTTGCTGCTGCCCTCTTTGCCTTCACCTTGTCTTTTGTGCTCAATAATGCATAGTCTGATTCACTACCGGATGAAGAATCATCTTCCTCTGACAAATTGTAATCTTCCGCATTTCCATTTGCTAAACGGGCATAATCCACTCTTTGCTCTGCGCGTGACATGAAATCGAATGTTTATGGTTTGCTGTGGTTGAGGTGTGTGTGTGAAGACCTGATGACTAGGAAGAGCACTGTTTATCGTACCTGTTTGATTAGTCAGTGGGATGTTCTTTCTCTTTTGAGTCTTTTTGATTGATCATCCATCGATGGTGGCGTATCTGAGACTTGAAAGCGCGAAAAGTTATTCTGACTATTGTGTTTTCTCTCTATTTTCTACTACAAACAGATTTCACAGTATTAACAGTGGGCATTCACAGGATATTTGCCATGGAGTAAGGTTTTACAAAAACAATGATCCCACAAAAGGTATGACCCAGCTTTTTGAATCAAAATCAGCTATTATTGCGTTTTTGATTTTCTATTTCCACAGCGCAGTGCAAAATGTTAGAGAATTAAAAAAGTAAACCACTTAGACTTCAAAAAATCTTCTATCATGTGATCTATTGATCACGTGCACATAGTGGAGGGACGGTTATGGTAATAAGGTTGAATTTCAGAAAACAATTATTGATAGCAAATGCTTATATATCGAGAATATTTGGTGACTTACAGATCGTTTTGATAAGAAAACTGAAACAGGTAGTTGTGAATTATTTAGAAAAATAAGAAAAGGAATTAGAGAATATACAAGAAAACTATAGAGACAGGTAAATTAGAAAGCAAAATTGACAAAGATCGATAAACCTATAGCTGGGACAACTGATGAAATGCAAAGATTAAACCCTAGCATAAACAATGTTAAAGTAGAAGTAAATCCATTGTAAAAACTCGAATAGATTGTTTCGTGCTTACAACAAAAACATAGCACCCATAGCCAATGCACCACCCAGGAACATATAGGAGCAGACGTGCCAATAGTGTTGGCATTAGCGGTAGCAGAAGTAGAGATACTCAAAGTGGAAACAGAAGCCTCAGAAGAAGATAAAGAGGACTTAGCATGTGATCTGGTTGAGATGTAACTTGAACCAGAAGTAGAAATTCCAGAAGCAGAAGAGACAGTAAAAATAGCACCAGAAACAGTAGCTCCAACAGCAGAAGTAGCTTCAAGAGTCAAACTTCCAGAACCAGAGACACCAAATTCAATAGCAGAGGCAGCATGTGAAGTAGCAATTTGTCCAGCGACAGCAGCGGCAGCGGTAGTTGCAGTCCATTCTCCGGTGACTGCAGTAGTAGCTGCTTGTTTAGCACCAGAAACAGCAACAGTAGCGGAAGTCCAAGCTCCAGCGGCAGCTGTTTCAACAATTGTAGCAGCACCAGCGACCACTGATGTAACACCAAAAGCTTGGACAACGGTTGATGTGACGGAATCGAGGAGATCTGGTTCGGTTATTGGCGCAGCTTTAACTGAAGCAAAAAGTAAAGCAATGGAAACGTAAGTGACAGTTTAGGAGAACTTCATTGTGAATTCGTGATATAATTAGAGAATCGGTGAGATATATTTAAGAATTATGAAGAATACTGTAGAATATGTAAACAGCTAATTGAATGTGCGATGATAAAAGACAAGAGTAGAGATCTTGAACTGAATTGATCTTGGCCAATACTGGGAATGACGGTTAATTTATATGTTTTTAGTGCTTTCAATAATGGATTATGACCATGAACAGGAACATGAAATGGATAGTGATTCGATGATAGTTTTTATACCTTTCTCACAGCAACTAAGTAGATACCATAGTTAGACTCATGGCAATTGGTAACCAAATTCTAATTTTCGCCCACATTAAGAGCTCTAAGACAGCCTCTCCATGTACGTCTTTAAAAATTGTGGCGTATTTCGAATCCCAACTTCTCGGGGTCCATTGAAGCACAGTTCCAACTTTCAATTTCTGTCGATGCACAGTTCGATCAGAATCCAGAATAAACATGTCAATGTTTTCGGAGCTGGCCCTGTGACATTTTGCATAACAGGAATCCCTGTTTCTTTGTTTTTAATTGCCATTTATACGGGAAAGACCCTGAACTTCGATGATCTATAATGATCCATAAATGCCGTTGATATTGATTTAAATGACATTATGAGTTCATGGCGGACCAGCAATGGTAATTAAGACAAATCTGGACAAGGAAAAGTTTGAGTCTCTTGCTTAGTCTCATCCAACCAAATAATGACAAATATAAGTTTTGACAATGATGGAAAGCTGAATTTTCTATGCTAGTCATTCACATGCTTTTAAAACAATGTTGCACATGCTATTCCTAGAAACATGATTTGAATCCATACTCAACCCCGTGTGTTTCTCTATAAGGCAACTTGAGAATTATGAAGGTCAGTGGTAGTTTTCAGTCTCTGATAACTTATATGTTCAAAGTTTGAAATTTCATATGAATTGGTTGTATGATAGTTGTATGGTCAGGACCTCAAGACTTGGTTGCTATCAGACTATTAATTGTGGTAGCTCATGATGGAACTGTTGCTTCGCATATTGAACTTCACTATGATAGGTGTTGTGCCCTTGTATCATGTAACGGTGCATACAGGCATTACAGGAGGAATAGTAACGTTACAGCCTGGTTTCCAACTTCAAATTGTTCGAGAATGAAGATGTTGAGGTCGTGTACCATACAATAATTTTCAGAAATCATACTTATGGGAATAGTAATATTATCGTTACACGAGCCATATGTAGCTACTTGAAATAAAATCTATACAAGTTAATTAATTAGAAAATAAAAGATATACACAGGAAAAGAAGAAAGGAATTATTGAACTTACAATCCCACTACCAATTTAATTTCCAGTAACTTTCGTAAACTCATGAATAAACTTTCAGGTCAGGGACGCAATCTAAGACAGCTTCATTCAGTTTTTGTTTCTTCGCTTTTTTCATTTATCAGATCATTATATTGAATCTTGTGTTTCATTGAATTCCCAATTTTAGCCTTCACAGGTTCCTTGTACACAAACTGCAAGCTCTTTCCGAAAGCATTGGCCACAGGCATAAAAAAAATTCTAATGTTTTGGTAGTCTGGATGTTTGGCGACCATCACATGTTTCGGCAAGTTCTTCAAGATCATATACCACTTTCTTTGGATGCCTGATAGTAATTGTTCTCCAAAGGTGGGAAATTTTGTTCCGATAAGACCACAGTTGCTCCAAAATGGATTCTCAAAACAACTTTCAAGTTGGGGTGGACTTAATCTGGAAACACCATTCCAAAAGGAAGAAAGTTCGGAGCATCAACCCCAGAACTTTTGATTGTTGTTAAATTGAACTCAATTGCCTTGATGTAATCTGATATTAGTCTTGATTCTTTCTCCTATGAACAGCTATAGGGGAAGTGACTAGCCACAAATTTCATTTTTCTTAGATTCAAAATCAAATAGATGAAGAAAATCCACATTGTGTAATGCAAGAAGTTTCTAATTGGATGGCAAAACATATTTGCTTTGTTTCATGGGTGTTGATGATAACATTCTATGTCCATAAGTTTGCGCTTGGACCTTCTTTTGAGAACTCATATTTGGCATGAAGTAAGGATTCATTGATAACTCCAGTTCTTGTAGCAGATCTGGCAAGCTCATGAAGCTGATGGCATTCATAGTTCCCAGTATCATGAAGCTCTTATGTCCACTTAAACCACTAAAATCACAGTCCTTCACTCCCACGGATGATCTTCCTTTGACTGGAAATAAAGCAAAATGAGTCAGGGTGTCCTGTCTAACAACCTTTTTAGTCAATTCCAATGAGCTATACCTCAATTTCTAGTAACTTTGGAGAAGATAGGCAAGAATCACTGCGGGCTGTAATCGCTATTCTGAAGAATCACTTTTTCATACTCTGTTTGTCCCAAAAAGGTAAACTCTTCTGTCGTTAAATCATTAAAAGGTGCAATAATATTTTTTTGATCTAAACTTTATCTTAGACTTCTGTGGGAAAGATGACGCTTTCATTGCAGCTTGAAGGGATACATGAAGATTCACATATATTCTATCCACATTGAAAGGTAATTCAATTGTAGCAAATGCTGATGAGAAGCCTTTATGACAGATATCATCTTGAGATGTGGAAATTTTCTAACGTGTTTATTCAAAACAGAAAGAGCATCCATATTGATGCCATCAATGGAAATACTTCTCGAAAGCTGTTAGCAATCTCTTATCCTTTTCATAAACCTGAACAGTTGAAATTCGAGCACTTATGCGCCTGTTGAATAACATGTTCAACTGGCGTTGATCAGCAAACCGAGTCTGTAAATCAAAATGGACATCCACTTCTTGATACTCACTAAAAATTGATAAGTATCCCGTAAAAATGCGTGCGGTACTCTGAATGATTTGATGTGTCCTGTTCTGATAAATGATTCTCCATATCTGACTGTGATATGTAACTTTTCAGTTGGGATAAAATGAAGAAATATTTGGGATGTATCAAAATGTTGTTCAAATGGTAGTAGAAAGTCCAAACAGAGTTCCAGTATTGTCTGTCTGATGTGGGGAAGATGTGCTGTGATGTTGGTGAAACACTGAAGAGAATGAGAGGATAGAAACATTATCACCTTCCACCTTTATTTTGATATGTGAAGACACGTTTTGAGGCATCCATTGGCATCATCTTGAGCTTGATAAACAGTTTGAAACTTGCCCTTCAAAATATTTGCCCAACTTTCTGTATGTATTTAAAGCAATGGATGGTCTGACGGCAACTGTCAACTGACAAAAATTAGGTTCAGCACCAAACTCTTTTAATTCGGTGTACGTGTGAAAAGTTTACTTGGCCCCACCAGGGCCTCAACTCTCATGGTTCAGTTCAATCATCTTTTGTTTTTCCTATACAACAAAGGGAAACTAATAATTATTTCTTTAATTTATAAATAATGCACATCCAAAATATATACATCCTTATAGAAATCATGGGTTAACAATCAGATCTGGGACGGAGCTGAGTGCACTCTCATTGAGTTTTTCCCATATTTGCTGATGTTCTTCATCTTTCACTTCTCTTACCCTATTTTTTGACATTTCCATAAAGTCAGGTCCATTGAAGCGATTCAACCCTCTTATTTTCTTCCTTCCAAATTTTTCTCTCGGTCCTTTTCTATGAACAGACTTCAAATTTCTTCTCATGATCTGACACAACGGCATGAAATCGATCTTTATGTTCAGATACTCTGGATGCTTGATAATTTGCACATTCTTAGGAACGTTTTTCAAAATCATATGCCATCTTTTTTCGATACCTAACAATAATTGTTCTTCAAACGTGAGTATATTTTGTTGAGTAATGAAAACAGTGGTATAAAAGTGGATCTTCACTGTTACTTTCAAATTTGGGTGAACTTTATCTGGGAATACCATTCCGAAAGGAAGGAATTTCGGTGGCTCAAGTCCTGGGTGCTTGATTTTGGACATATCTAGTTCAATTGTTTCGACAAATCTGGGTATCAACTTCCATTTGTTCTCCTGGGAAGAATGAAATGGATAACGGTCGGCGATAAACTTCATCTCTTTTAAAGATTTCTCGCATGGTTTGAAGTTGAATAGGTGAAGAAAATTCACATTGTGCAAGATTAGACATTTCAAATGAGATGGCAATGGGTATTGTAAGCCTTTGTCTTTGTTTGCCGAAGGCAAAGATCTAAGGCCGTACATTCCGGGTTTCTCTTTCTGGGTTTTCATTACAGGATTGATCTTTGGGGGCATTGATAAATCTAATATTTCAATTCGATTGGGCAACGATTTGAAACTGAGATAATCAAATGTGCCTCGAAGTTTGAAGCTCTGAATTTGTGTAAGACCACTAAAATCGCATTCACTCACCAAAACAAACGACTGTTCCTGAGGCAATATGCCAAACATTTTGACACTGTCATTCCAAAAAACCATATTTCTCAATCTTTTCACTTTAAAAAAAAGTCCCTCCGCATGCTCCAAGGCTGGTAGGGCTGGTAATTTTGGGTTTCCGGTAGACTTAAGAATGACATCTTTGATGTAGGTATCCTTCAAAAAATTACCTTCTTCTTTGCTCAATTCAGTAGAAGAAGAGAATATTTTTTCGAAATACGTTCTGATCTTAGGATTTGTGTTTTTGTAAAACGGGTTGACTGCATTTTTGAGAGATTCTCGGTAACCAACATTTATTCTATCCACAAACGTAGAGAGATTATTCAATTGTGGGATAATCTTAAAAGTAGCATGCTGAACAGAAACAGTCTTCAACTGTGGAAACCGTTGAATAACCTGTTGCAAACGAGATAGAGGAGCTGAATTTATTTCATGAATCGCAGTTACTTTATCTGGACGTAACCATAATCTTCCGTCTTCATCAAATGAACGTATATCTGAAACAGATGCAGTGTCGCACTTGTCTAATAACAGCTCTAGCAATGTTCCATCAAGGTGTTGAGTCATAGGAGAGAAATTCACATCAACGATCACACAATCAGTGAAAAGACATAGATATTGAATGAGTGATCCATATGGAACTTTGAAAGGAATAATGTAATCTGTCCTGAAAAGAGAGTGATCGTATTCAACGACGATTTTCAAATGGGTAACTATAACATAGTCAAGTAGTAGTTTAGCTATCTCTATATTTTCATTAAGAGGATGCAAAAAGTTCAAACAGAGTTCCAGTATAATCCGTTTGAGCTTTTCTGGAAGTGATGTTGTGATGTTGTAAAATGTTTGAAGAGAGCTGTTGCTGTTGGAACTGGGTATCTCGATGGCGATATCTGTCTTCTGAACTCCCATATGTGCTGATAATCAAATGTTCGATTGGCATTCAATTATCAATTAAGTTTCTGATCAAAGTAACTGTTGTGTTTGATAAATTGTTCTTGATATTGTATTGTACGGAGGTTGGGATGTACCGTGTACAGGTCCCAGGAACAACTAGAAGTGACTGTTACATTTTCGATCAAAAAAAAATCTTGAATTGAAAAAAGGCCATGGACTAATAACTATATACACACGTTGACCATCCTTCAATCTTTAGCACACCTTTATGGATAATTACTATGGATTCTCACGTTTTATGGAACATTACAACAACTACAAAGTTTCTGTCAGCAATGTACTAGTAAAATTGTAAGGAGGTAGGGAAGAAGATATGTAGCAATATAGAAGTCCATCTTGGTATTAGTGGAAGCATAAGGAATACAATAATGGGAAATTCGGATACTTTTCTTGCCATCTTGCCATAATTTCAGGGATTCTATCTTCGAAAGGATCTGAGTCCAAGTTATTCTGGACATCAGTGTACGCATCTTTCAACCAGTTAGCAAGGTCTAAAATGGCACCACCACCAGCTCTGGCACTCTCATGGTCATCTCTGATTTCAACATTGAAGCAATGCGTAGCAGTACTCGTTGGAGAAGGCTTGAAGTATGATCTATTCAAAAAATCATCCACAACAGCATCAAAACATCTTTCTTCACATGTGATGACAACCTGAAAATCGAGCTCATCTTTGAATTCAGGGTGTTCTTCAGCTGGCAAAACCTGTTGGGGTTGATTATAATAAGGCCATCTCTCAGGAGCAGTCTTCACCTTTATATTTCTATGAGTCATATCTAAGACACCATTTCTGGTGTGAACTTTTTCATCCTGTTGATTTAGCTTCTCTAAAATGGATGTGTATGGGGTTCCAAAAGGAAAGACGTTTGGTTCATTGAAATTGACACCAGGTAAACGAACGGCAGAACCGGTACCATATGATCTTACTATAAACCCATTCTCTTTAAGAACTTTATGAGCTTCCATGGATCTGATAAATTTCAAATAAATAATGGGATTATGTTAGTTTGCATGTTGATGCACCATCGTGATAGTGAAAGATAAACTAAAAGTGTGGACATACCTATTGTTATTGGACGCACACACAGTGCAAAACTTCAATTGATCTTGTGACATAGTTGTGACTGTATAAGTGTTGTGTGTTTCTTGGAAAAGATGTATGACTTAACTTTGAATCCGAAGACAGTGCAGAACAGAACACTTTTATCATTGAAAGATGAAAGATGAGCAGTGAAATTCTCTGTCTGGCTGAGTCTCTGAGTGTCTCGACGAGGAAATTTCGCAGTGCTGATTTTCGGTGGGTGCCCTGTTGGTGTTTTGTTATGATTTGAATTTTGGATGGCTCCTTGTCCCTGGACTTGTTCCCCCTTTTCCCTGTTTCCATCACAGACACATTAGTTTTTCAGCATCCTTCAGCACACCATCCATCCATCCATCCAACATGTTTAGTGTGCAGCCCATAGTCATCTGGTTACTGGCACTTCTGCTGGTTCCTCCCTCTAGTGCAAGTTCTGAGTCTGACTCAGGTGAAACAGTCTCCCGAATTTCAGATCATCTTCGAACAGAAAACATGCACACCACGACCACTGGTGGTCCACTATCGATAACAACACTAGAATCATCATCACAAATTGATACAGAACCACCAAAGAGTGAGTTATTGTCCAACATCTCAATCGTTCGGTCTTCCACTCCAGAGACTGTGTCCGTGTCAGCAGTATCTACCGTATCTACAATGTCACAAGTGCCTACAAACAACATATCTTCTTCACAAACAACACTGTCTTCAATAATATCCCCAACTTCTTGGACGTCATCGGTTCTTCTGGAGACATCTTCCTTTGAAACAACTATTCTGACCTCAGGTTATGTTTCAGACCAAGTCCATTCACAAGCAATAGGGTCTGAGTCGGAATCCCCTGCAGCGCATGCCGTTCCCCCAACAGGACCATTAAGCTTCGAGCCCGAGACACCAAGCTCTTGGATAAAGCCCACCACTGAAAGCGAACATGAAGCTTCCTCCACCGATTCTACTACTACGACAACAGTGTTATTGGATTTAACCACCAAAGAAGATGGCAACGACAGCATATCTTTAGAGAGTATCCAGCTTCCCAAACTGGACCTGAACAACTCAGGAATACAACTGCTAGACTTAGATTTGGATCTAGAGTTAGCCATTGATACGAACAAGACAACTTCAAATGGTAATGGCACTTCAAATAAATCTGATATTTCCAATTCAAGCAGCAATGTCTCTGATTCTAGACCCAACTTTTTGACCTTTGAAGAATGGAAGAAGATCAAGAACGATAAAGAAGGTTCAGAACCAAGAAAAAGATCATCGGCACAGCATAGGGTTAGAAAAGAGCTACACCCGAGAATGGCCAATAACTTGAATGGTCCTGTTGGTGAAGAGATGGAGATTGAAATTGAAATGTTTGGCGCTGAAAGTAAAGAAACATTACCTGAAGAAAAGGGAAAGGTTTACAAGGATAAGTTCAATTATGCTTCGTTTGATTGTGCTGCAACTATCGTCAAAACGAATTCAGAAGCCAAAGGAGCCAGTGCCATTTTGAGCGAAAACAAAGATACATATTTGCTAAACGAATGCAGTGCTCAGAACAAGTTTGTCATTGTTGAACTTTGTGAGGATATCTTATTGGATGAAGTGTTAATTGGTAATTACGAATTCTTCTCATCTATGTTCAAAGACATTAGGATATCTGTTAGTGATAGATTTCCAGCTACAAGTTGGACCAACTTAGGTGAGTTCCAAGCAGAAAATGTGAGAAAGTTACAGACATTCAAGATTGAAAACCCTTTGATTTGGGCAAAATACTTGAAGGTCGAAGTTCTGTCGTATTTCGGTGATGAGTTCTACTGTCCACTTTCTTCTGTGCAGGTTCACGGTAAGACGATGTTGGAACAGTTCAAAGAAGAAAATCCTGATGATCTCATTGATGAGATTAACGATGAATTAGATGATGAGGAAGTTGTGGAATCTACATGTGTACCTGATGGTGAAAAATTTACCACTTGTGAAGCCGCTTCGGATGAAGAAATAAAGTTTTCAAACCCTCCTGATTTTGAGACATTTGTGAAAGAAACAATTGCCTTAATCGATACAGAAAGTGGATTGGATAATGAATCAAATATTGATAACGACTGTTTGGTTTCCCCTTATCTGGGTCTGTCACAATTTCTGGAAGATTACAAGAAGAGCATGGATGAAAACTTGTGCACTCCGGTTATCTCTTACGATTCTAAACAGCCAAAAACCAAGACTGCAACAGTACAAACTCAAGATTCCATCTACAAAAACATTGTTAAACGTATCTCTTTGTTAGAATCCAATGCTACACTTTCCTTACTTTACATTGAAGAACAGTCCAAGTTACTATCTACAGCATTTGACGGTTTGGAAGCAAGACAGAATACGAAGTTTAGTAATTTGTTATTACATTTGAATGCTACAGTTCAAATGCAGATGGATCGTCTTCGAGTTCTTGGTGACGATTTATCTTCAAACTTTGAACACATCCTCTCGATGCAAAACAAGAAATTTGAGAATTTGCTAGTGTCATCAAACCAAAAAATGGAGACGTTTGAACATGATTTGAATTTCCAGAAAAAAATAAATTATCTAACTTTACTCACAGTTATTCTCTTACTACTCTACATTATTGTCACTAGGGATACTTACATCGAGTCAGAATTTATCGACCCTGCATTCCAAATCCAAAACCTTGATAATGGTAGTGTTGTGAATATGGCCACTGCTTCTCCCGTTATGGCGGCAACTACACCAATGTCTTCGCCACCTGACTATAGACCTGACGGTAGTAGTTCATACTTCCCAAATTATGAAGTTGCTCAATCCCCAGCTTCTGGTACTCCTTCGGTTCAACTAAGATCTCCAACACCTGTGCCAACACAACCAATTATCGAAACAAGTACACCTCAGGAAGTGTCACCGGTTTACGTGTTCCCACCACAGCCACAACACCAGAAACATCCAAGTATTACATTCAGAAGAAAGAGTAGACTACTTCGCTCTTTCCTACGTGCCACATCAACTTCATCATCTCCACATTCTTTGAATGGTAGTCCTGTTGCTCCAGCTGTGAATAGAAGAGCCACAACAACAGCCAATATAGCACATGGCTCATCCTCATCAGCTAGTATTGCATCTCCATTTTTCAACCTGATCCCATCCCATTTCACTAATAAAAACAAAGGTTCCAGTTCAGTCTCTGCCCCACCATCAATACTTGCTTCATCACCTTCTCCATCACAATCATCATCAAACAACTCAAGTTCGGCGGTTTCATCTTCATCACTAAGCCTATCAAAGGGTGCAATTGATGGTCAGTCACCAGCATCATCACCATTACAACAAGTGACCGACAATCTAGCCACTAATGAAAACCCAGAGATTCAAGTGGAAGATGTTGGCAATGAATCCACTCAATTTGCAGATATCGAATATGAGTACGATGATTTCGAAGATGATACTCTGGATCGTGATTTAGAGTGCATTGATCCTTCATTTGATGTCTCCAAGGGTTCAGCTGCTGTCATAACTGGTTCTTCTGCATCTGTGCAATCTATCATGAACAACCCCAATTCCAGTGTGAAGGAAAATGGAAATGCTAATATTAACACAACCACAAATGGTGTTAGTCTTGATGTTTCCAATGGAACTGGAAATCTTACCCATATGAGTTCAGTTTACAGCAGTGGTGTTGAGGAGAATTTCGGTGATGATGAAAGAAGTGCCATCGATTTGAATATTGTCGGTGAGAATGGGAATGGACGTCAACGGAAGAAAAGCATATTGGTTCATCGACGCTGAATATAGTCAATTCGTTGTTTCTTCAACTTTTCCAACTTCGAACTCCTTTTTTCTTCTCAAGTTTCTTGTTTGTTGTCTCCTCTTGTTTTTTCACCCGTTTCTTGTCAGCTTGATCTTCGCAATTTTGTTCAACTTCAATCAATTCCTCCTCAACTGTTCCCCTCACTTTGTCCTCAGTCACATTTCGATCCATTATTCCGTACGACCTATCTGCATCAAGTTTCAACCTTACCATTATCTGGGTTTCATTTCTTCTTTCTTCTAATTCGAACTTTGCTTTTTTTCTTACAATCCCACAATTTTATTTTCTACTTGCAGACTTCAAATGACATTCCACATGCTTAATTTTCCCCAGCTTCTTCATGTCATGCCTTATCATTTATATCTTTCTTACTTTCTCATCATCTCAATATTGCATTTTTTTTTCTTTTCCAATTTGTTGTGAATTTAATTTTTATATTTCTTTCTCTCTTGCTAGTAAATTAAATTTAAAGTTAAAAATTAAAATTATGTGGCAATTGGAATCAATATTTATCATGCAATATTATATAATCCAATGAACTTCAAATTTTAGAAATCTCTTTCAACTAGAGTATTTATTTTTTCGATTTATATCACCATTTGATCCTTTTAAATTATATCAACAACTACAAAACCAGCTCGAGGCTGTTTCAGAGTCATTAGTGACACATGTTAAGTACCAGGTTGAAAGTGATCCTTTGAAGAACCCAGCACCATTGGTCAAAAAAAATTATGAACAGTATTAAGAACAACAAAAACAACAACACCCATAACCCCAAGATCAACCTAAAAAGTCTGAACTCCCTGAACAACAACCAAAACAACCACTCCAAAATCCAGAAATTAGTACATCTAACTTCGAAAAACCTGCTGCTCCAATTACACTATCGGTAGAACAAATTCTTGCTTTAACTGCAGCAAGACAAAGCAAATTACAAACTTCAATAGCCAATTCTAAACACCC
>JAKTRY010000502.1:0-15972 GCA_030579935.1 Ambrosiozyma cicatricosa | reverse complement strand
TCATTGCTATAACCAGTAGAAGTAATTTCACAAAGACAACAAACCAACTGTCCCAACTTTAATATCCTATCAATAATGGTACTGACATTAAGAATCCAAATGATTTATTGAATGGGACCAATGCTGCTAATGCCAATGGCATCAAGGATCTAAATGTTTTCTTGAATGAGACCAATGCTAACGCAAATGACTTCAATGATATTAAATATCAATTGTTGGATACTACCAGTGGTATCAATCTTTCTGGAATCAATGAAATCAATATTAACATTCAACTTGGAAAAGGAGACTTCAATTGTGTCTCCAAAGTGAATCATGTTGTTAATGATTGGAAAAAGTCTCCAATCGGTAGTTCTGAAGATGAAGGTAATTACTGCTTACATCATACATTCCTGGCTTTCAAATAAGTTAATTGAAAGACCATATTAAGGTGCTTCTTGGTTCTAATGTTATAGGCACTTGATTAAGTCATCGAACGAAGCGTGTAAAAAGTATGTTCTGCTTCCGTAGTGTGCGAACTAATATTCTCTGTCACAATAAGTGCACAGATCCATGGACGTTGTCTACTTCAGGTAAAATTTGTAGCTCAAATCGTACATAGTTATACCTCTTTACAACAGATCATTCTTGTACTGATCTGCATCCTTTCCTATACCATCTTCTTGTATAGTCAATACATTGACTACGTTACCACATCCACCCGCTCACGTGAAAGCCAAGATCAATCCCGACTTGATTTTCACAATACTGAACCACTGAACCATGCATTGTTCTACTTAATTCATAGATCTAGTACTGATTCATATTCGTCATGAAATCCACATGTGATTAAAATCCCTGTTATGATTCTGGGCTGTGGTTGTGATTCCCAGAACCATGTTTTATTGTTTAACACTGATCGGAATCCATGCTGTTAGCTGTTGTACTGTTGTAATGTTGAACTACTTCTACTCCACAAGGATTGAAATTAATGAGAAGAAGAAGAACAGAAGACACGGCCTTGGAACTGAATCATCGCTATAAACGCGCGTGCAGCGCTAGAAAAAAAACCATGCGAGTTAACGTTAATTGGAAATCAGAATCTTCCAGATTTCAGAACTATTCCAAAATTCAACGAGGGTATTCGATATAGATTACCAACCCACAAGTTCTTCTGGCCCACCAATTCACTCGGATGATTACATCTCGCATTTTCAATCATAATGGACAAATACATAGAGAAATACACATGGCTTGAGTCCCAGTTGTGTTGACCACAACGTCATAGAATTTGAAACAAAATAATTTTGTGTTATCAATGGTCATTTCCTGTCGCCCAATACATTACCAACAAATAATAATACTGTTGAGAAGTTTGTGAATAGGTATTTTCGTTTTTTGAAAAATTAGTTGTGCTGTTTGCATTGATCGGTAACAGAACCCGAAACAATTACTGTTCAATCTCCAATTACACGTATCCCACACCAGATACCTTTAAACAGGATGGTGATTACAATTATTTGTTCTGTTATGATTGACATAAATAGTTCTATGATTCTTTCAAATTTTCAAATCTCCTATTCCAATGATTACTATCAACTATCTCTCAATATATTACCCAGCTATTTTTGATTATATATCATCTCTCTACATGAACCCACAATTAATAAGACTACTTGAAAAGTATCATTCTCAAATTTATAGAGAAAATGGGGTCAAGGACCCTGAGCTGACACCCAAGAGAAACAGATTTGAGCTTTACATTATTCCAAACAGCAACACCCATAATTTGAGATACACACAGTATCAATCTCAATATCCTTCACATCACAAATATCAACATTATCCTGGGTTTTCTAATCCACCCCAGAACTTCCATCAACATCAGTCACAGCACTCTCAGAAACACAAATCTGTCACTACCCAAAATCAAAAAACCCTACTGCAAGAACAACCAACTGACGTTTACCAAGAAACTGTCATCTCCCGGCAAGAAACACCGTGCAGAAGAGTGATTAAGCAGACCCCAAGAAAATCAAATAATCCTGAGTTGAAAGAGCACCCAACTGATGCTTTCGGCCACCGCTCAATTTTTGAAGATGTTGCTATTCCAATTGATGAATCCATCGATTTCATCAATGACTGTGATGAAAATTTAGTTGAGTTATGTGTTAGACATTGTCTTACCAGTGCAGAAGCTTTTAAACAGGAGTACCCAGACTACGTCTTAGCTAGAGACATGTTTTATCAGTGCACATGCCGTTTATTTATGGAGAAGTTGCAGTCTGGTACCGAAAAACAAATTGATCCTAATAAATCCATGGAAAATGTGTTATATTGGAATAGAATCACTGGATATGATATAATCCTAGCTTTATTTTCGAAAAATTCTTCAATTTCTCAATTATTACGTGTTAAAGATAAGCATAATTTGGAAATGATAAAAAGCATTGAAAAAAGATTGTTCAAGTTATGTGTTGGTGTTGCATTTGATTCAAAAGCTATGAATCAAAAACCTTTGGTTGAAGTACAAAAGAAAAAATATCAGGTTATCATTGATTACTGTCAAATGGATTGGATTATGTTTGCAAACAAGTACTTTTCAGCTGGTGCGTTCACTGATGATGAATTTCAAAGAATGATCGCTGAAGTTTGCTTATCTTCTAAAGTTTCAGTGGCTAGATTGGTTGTTCTTCAAGTTTATGTTCAACGTCCACTTGGAAGTGAGCAGTGGCCTGAACATGAACAGATTAAATGTGAATTGAAAACTGAGTTTTGCAGAATGATGTGTACATTATTGTTCTTTTTAAATGATCCAGATCTCTTTGATGATAGAACTATTCTTGACGTCACTGACCAAATTTCTTACCAGTTGAAAGATGACGGTACAGACAGAATTACAAGAAAGGATGCCCGTGAACGTGAATGGGTTCATAGAAACTTTTACAAGGTGGTTGCTGAAGGGGCTAGTAAATCTTGTCAATTACCATTGGATTTCTTGGATCCCAAACTATTTGCCGATGACAAAGAGGGTAATCCATGATTAAAATAAATAAAGGAAATTCTTTGTATGACAGTATACTCATCTGTATAGTTTTCACCACTTAAATACCTTTATAGCAGAATTTGAAATTAAATCAACGCAACTATATTGTGAAGAAAAACAGAATAATAAAATTATTTTAAAAAAAAATAGAACACTAAAGAAAAGAAAAGAACAGCAACAAGGAAAAAAAAGAGAAACACAGACTAAAGGTAAGATTAGGGATAAGTTAAAGACCTCAAGAAGCAAATAAAACAAACGATGAACTAAAGTTATGGAAACTGCAGAATATGTCTGACCCATATGATCGTGTACATAGCCTATACAGGTTATGATCTCTTGTTATTTTTGTTGAAACCATTCATGACAAGCATTAGTATACACACCATATTTATGTATATCAATGAGATATTGCTCTATAGAACAAACTTCAAGTCAATTAAATCTCGAAAACGAAAGGCTTACTGTTGAGCACATTGAACACCAGCTGGTCCTTCATCTTCATCATCACTGTCAGTAGCTCTTGATTTCTTATGCTTACTTGGATCCACATTAGTCAACACACATGAATCGTCAACTTCGGCCTTCTTTGGAATACCAAGAGGAGTTCTAGGTGGTAACACTTTTTCTAATGTCTTCAATTGTTCTTCGGTGGCGAAGTTTGCAGGAGGGAATTCAACTTCAAACTTGACGAACAAATCACCGTAACCACCATGTCTTTGAATTGGCATACCCTTACCTTCAATAACCTTGATTTCACCTGGTGCGATAACTTCACCTGGAAGGATATCAATCTTCAAATACTCACCATTCAAGTGCTTAATAGCAAATGAACCACCAGCTAAAGCAGTTAGCAAATCAATTTTGGCTTCGTAGTACAAATCATCACCTTCTCTTGTGAACACCTTATGTGGTTGTTCATCAATGACAAAGATAACATCACCTGGAATAATATCAGGAAGCTGATCACCTTCACCACTGAAGACGACTCTTTGGCCAGCCTTCATACCTGGATTAATGTGAACTTCCAGAATCTTTCTTTCATTGGTTGTCTTCTTACCTTTACAGGTGCTACACTTGTCTTTAGCGGCAACTATATCACCTTCACCATGACACTTGTCACAAGTAGTTTGGAATCTTTGGATCATTGGACCCACTTGTCTGGTGACAAATCTCATACCAGAACCATTACATTGAGAACACTTCTTAACATTCTTACCACCCTTACCATCACAGGACTTACAAAGGACAGTCTTATTCAAAGCCAACTTTGCGGTTCTACCCTTGTACAACTCCTCCAATGAACATGAAATTGTATGCTTGATGTCCTTACCTCTTTGTGGTCCAGATGGTCTTTCGGCACCACCGAAACCACCAAAACCTCCACCACCAAAGAAATGGGAGAAAATATCAGAACCATCCATACCACCCATACCTCCTGGTCCACCACCTTGCATACCTTCTTCACCAAATTGATCGTACAGGTCTCTCTTCTCTGGATCACTTAACACTTCATAGGCATGAGTCATCTCTTTGAACTTCTCAGCAGCTTCCGGGGATGGATTCTTATCAGGATGGTATTTCAAAGCGCCTACTCTGTAAGCTTTCTTTAACTGTGCAGCAGTGGCACTTGGGGAAACGCCCAAGGCATCATAGTATTTGGTATCTTTAACCATATTTGTTGGTATGTGATGAGTATTCTATTAGTTTATATGAATGATTATTGAAAATATGTTATTAATGCAATTCACAGTGGAAAAAGAGAATATAATTATGTGTGCAGTTTGTCTATCAGTATTGAAATTTGGAATTGCTTGTGGGCAAAAAAAAATCGATATTGTGAAAAAAACTTTTGGGCAACGATTTAGAAATCAGAAATGGAAGGCAAATTCAAATTCACAATTGGTGTATGCAAGACAATCGAACAATGGGATAAGATAATATCAGATGTGTTGCAAGAGTGAAATAGATTGGAATATGAATCTAAGAAGAACCAGGAACAGCCAGGGTTTATATAAATGGCACAGATCAACCAGTGTCCACCTGTCTAATACGTTCACTTGTTCGATAGCTGAGTCTTGTCTCACTCGAAAAAAATTGTTCAAAAACTGTCGCGTCGCAGAATTTTTCTGGAACTTTCTTCTGCTCCGAAAAAGGAAGGTGGCAAAATTTACTGCTCAGGATTCAGTGCTCGCTCACTGCGCTAGCTGAATGATTTGGCAATCTGGGTGACTAAGGGAAATGGACTGTGGTCATGGCTCAGATGGGAAGAGCATTCTAGCTTGGATCACAAACAAAACAATATGATAGACAACTCACAATCAACTGGATAAGTGAGTTCCAGTTGACCCGTTTACATATCTCCAACTGCGTCAGCGATTAAGAGATTACAGATCAAAATCCAGTCATTTGTTACAAGTTACCCTTTTTTGTTGGAACACATCATTAATCCACAGAAAAAAAGAGAGAAAAGAATGAATGCTATTATCAAAATAACAGATTAGAACAAAAAAATATGTAGCACTTACTTTAAGCAAGACCTCTATACCCTGCTTTCTGTTGAGGCTGATGGCTATTACCACTTCGTTGATATGTTTTGGCGGGATATCTCAAATCCTTGGTACCACTAAGATTGCTACTGTTAGAATTTGGGGCAGAGTCAGATACAACATATTTATTGGGGTCAGCAAATGGTGTATCACTCTGAATAGTTTGGTCTCGTTGTTGAGACCCTGGCGCATACGAACCTTTACCTGGGACAGAGCTTGCACTATTCATCTGTTGTCCAGCGAGCATCAACTCATACTTGGCTCTCTTTACCAACTGTTTAGTGACAACAGTGTGAATCATGGCTGCATTTCTTGTAGAGCAAGCATTAATCCATCCTAAAAACGTACCTAATAAAGGCGGCAACGTAATCAGCAAATCGAAAAAAATGTTAGCTTGCATCTTTGCATAACTCTTATTATCAATGTTGAAATTTTGAACAGCATATTGGATGAGTCTAGCATGAATGGCATACATCAAAATCGGTCCAACACCGGGCAATATCACCAATACTGGTGCCAATCCTAACCCACAATCAATTGGATAACAACCCATGAAACAACGATCATGATGCCATGCTTTCCTTTGGATCTTTTTCCACGCTTTTTTCTCCTTTTTTGTGGCATTTGCTGGTAATTTCAATTTTTTGGTAGAACCATCCGGTAAGGTTTGCTCATATGGGTTTTTAGTATTGAAATGTTCTCCTGCATAATCACTCCATTCATCCATAACCTCTTGGAAAAAGGGAATGGATTCAAGCTGATCTTGAATAGTTTGAAGAATGTCAGTCATTTGTTAGGTTATGTGTATGTGTACGTTTTTGAACTCTGATTCACAAATGGGCGTTGGTGGGTACTCATATTGAGAGAAGGAGGATACTGGTAAGAGAGACAAAATGGTTTGTTGTTAACTATGGTTCAAGCCAGCTTATACTAACAGTGCCTTAACGTATTCGGTATCTACGGAGCGTAATTCAATCACTTCATGATCTCACATTCAATTTCTAGAAGAAAAATTGGGCTCGTTGTGGCTGTGGAGGCTGGTTCTTATAGGTTAATTTTTTGTCGGTATAAGATTATTGATTTGTGCATGACCTTTATACATTTTTGAGGTGTTTTGAGCCCGAACTATCTTGAAGTTTTCAAAATGTTTCGTTTAAGTTGAAAAACATTCATTTAAAGTGGTTGTACCGGAACCACTGCATAACATATTTCTTCTCAAATCACAATCCAACAAATTCCGCACATCTTGCAAACATATTCACAGTTATCGATATTGGAACGGCTCCCCCATTTTCATCAACTCAGAAGCATCAAATTTGATTTTGCTTTTTACAAGAGACAACATGCTAGACAATCATCCGGTTTATATTGTGCTTTGCTTTTTTACATGATCTTGATTGACCAGTTCATGTTGAAATTTGATGATAGTTAATTCGGGTTATTTTATCAGATTCCCAGGCAGAATCGTGCTTCCTGCTTTTTGGTTATTGCCTTTTTTACAAATTCCACATTGGTACTGTCAGAGTACTTGAATCAGTAATTCGTGATTTGTTGAGCTCTAATCATATCCTAATCTATTTGATTGTAGAGTCCATGCCCAAATAAACATGGACAACATCCAATATTTTGATCAATAACTCATGTTGAATTGATTCACTTGAAAGTTTGGAGATCATGTTCGTGTTTGGTGCTTTTCCCCAGTTGATTTGGAAGTTTATGATGTTATAAGTATCTATTCAATTATTAGCTTGCATCTACCAACAGTGTGTAACTTGAAAGACATCTGGATTTCATTTCTCTGGTATGTGTTTGAATCATTCACAATTTGAAAGGTTTTTGTTGAGAATTTGAGGCTGTTGTCAGCTGTGATTAATTGTTTCAATTATATGGACATTGAGGAAACTTAAGATTACCTTCGACGTTTGTTATTTGCCAATCTGTTGTGTGATATTGAGGCTGTTTTCCGATTATGCTTCAACAATATACAATTCATACATTGACATGGATATATCAATTCTGGCTGTTGATTTTTCTCAAATGACGGTAGATTACTTTGCTTGGTTCTTTGGTACTAAGTCTGTGGGTTTTAGCTGTCATCACAGAGAGCTGGTTATATTACAGCTCAATCCTTCGATATATAGGAATTTGAAAATAGTATATTCAGTGAAGTTAAATCTAACCGAAGTTGATTTTAACAATCGTACAAGTGGACAGCTTGATAGTTCAATGGATAATTAAGCAACATGTTATAGTACATTGATCGTCACCTTACAGGAGGTAGAATTTCACATTTTCCACTAATCGTACTTTGAATCAGTATATCAATATAAATAACTCATGCATGCTCTGCTGCATCTACCTGGAAAATTTCTTCAGCTTATAACCGATCTATACTGATTCATGAGGCAGAATATTCTGTTAGTCGCTAGTTCTAATCGACAATCCTTAAGCTAATTGCAGCACTAACTCAAACTATATTAGTAATGTCCAAATTAAGTTGGCATTGAGTGACCTGTCAAAGCTGGTCTGGGAGGTAAAATATATGGAGTCAACAGTTAACCATTGACTATAATAATGCGCTCGTGAATCACGTTTATAGTTAAAAGTAACTAGTACATGCCAAGCCAATCTGTATCTGGGGAAGAAAAACAAACATGCCTTGAAAAGAGACATGAAAAAGATATCGTTATTGCAACGTACTGACTGACTGTGACACTGAGTCACGACTCACGCTGTACATCGGCTGAATAAAACTTTTAATATATTCCCCACATACGCATCGGCCGCATATATGTATTATGGTGCATGGGAAAATCAAGCTATATGACTCAGACTCATAAGGCCTTGACTCTTGAGCCGGGGAAGCCGATAAATTTTGTGGGGCCTTGCATGCAAGCCCAGGCCCCAGACCCAAGGCCCCAGGCCACCCGCCAGGTACCCACCCACCCCCACTCCCGGCATGCTTAATGAGATTGCTGTTTTCGAAGTTCGGCCGGACTTTCAAGTTTTCTGGGCCCATGAATACATCCTCAGCTAGATTCAAGCTAGAGTATCGACTAAAGTAGCTGGCCTCGTTCTGGACAGCCTGGAGCGACTAGTGGCTGAATTGAAGCGGGCTGGAATCGTTCTCTAAATTCGGTGCATTGCAGAGTTGCTTCTCACAGCTCACAGCTCGGTGATGATCGGTGATTACTACATGGACACACAGATGTTGGGATACGGTAGTAGGTACGTACCTGAAAGTTTGAAGTTTGAACAATAACTTAGTAGAGTGCCAACAAGGGTTTTCAATGGAGTCGAAGCTGAGTGAAATGGTACACTGTACGGGTGAGTGCAGTGCTTGACTCGTCACTCTTGAGTCATAGAATCTCGAACCGTTGACTCAGTAGCCACCTGTGATTCTGTGAAGTGGAACTCGATTGTGAGCCTGTGAGCCTGTGAGCCTTGGCCATTGGCCCTTGAATCTTGATTCTTGATCGCCTGCGAGACTCAGGCCGTGGGCCGTCCAGTGTCCAGTGTCCACTAGGTTCAGTGCCAGTACGAGTGCCCATGGCGAGTACAGCTGCCAGCTTAGTCCGGCCGAGTAGAAGCGTGGATGTACCATACCAATTAAATTGTTAACTCGTTAAAAGTAAAATTTTGTGTGCCTCGCAGTTGATTAGCGGGTATAGCTATAACTTATTAGCACTAAGCAGTACGTGTACGTGTAGTTCGAACTTGGAACTTCGTTGGCAGTTGTCCTAAAATCATCATCTTGACTCTTGAGTGATCAAGCTCACTGCTCACGCTTCTGCATTCCCCAGTTTTTTGCTCTTCCTCTTTGCCCTTGCCCTCGTGCCCTTGCCCTTCTACTTGTTATAACTTATCATTGTCTCTTTGACTAGCATCTACGTTCACCTAACCTCTTCAGTCTCGACTTTCGATTCACAACTATTCACCACTGACGAGTGTCTCACCCAACTCCACAACAAAAATTACACCCTTGTCCTTGGTGCCTTACAAATCCACAGAAGCTATAAGTTATAACCCTCCGAATAACTCCCCAAAATCTCCCAAAGATGATGCCAATCAGTTGTCTGGAGTGTCGAAAGCGGAAAATCAAATGTAACCGGCTTACTCCTTGCAATCAGTGTACCGTCAAGAGCAGACAATGTGAATACCCTGATAAGTTCAGATCAATCAAAATTGAACAACTCATGGTTGCTGGAACTCCTGCTGTAAACGTTTTATCTCCTCCTTTACCCGCACCAAACGTTGCTAATACAAATGGATTCCCCTTCCCACTCATGACCACGGTTAGTACAACATCCACTAATTTACAACAGCAACAACAATCAAATGCTAAACCTTCCAGTGCGGGTTCTTCGGACAGTGCTATAGATTTGTCTCCTAGTTCATCAAGATCACCTGGCTCCGGTATTACTTCTCCTCCAATCAAAGGTGGTTTACCTCCCAATTTGAAAAGAAAAAAGAGCAATAATTGTGAGATTATCACCGTCACTACACCGACCTCTTCCGACCCACGTGATATTCAGTTGTATAGTTTGGTTAAAGAAAATGAATCACTAAGATTGAAGATACGAGATCTCAAGTTAAAACATAAACGTCAAAGATTGAAGAATGGCTTTCATAATGATGATGATAATGACGATAATGATTTTAACAGCAACAACGGCAAACGTCATAAAAATAGTACTGAAAGTAATACAGAAGGTGATGAAGAGAAATTAAGTGCAAGTCCTAGATATTATGGTCCAAACTCTGCCAACTTTATGATCACCAATTCTTTAACAAAAACTGAAATGTCTGAATTTGATTCCTTCATAAAAGTGAGAAAACAACTCAACCAAAAGAGAAAACTACCTATGCTGATTTCAAAAGATTGCAAAGTGAAAAAATCTAAATTAAATGATGAAAATTTGACTTTGATTATTACTCTAATCAACAAATTCTTCCACCTGAGATACATGTATTGCAACTATCTTCACAGAGAACCACTTATAGAGTTTTTGAACAACTATCCCAATATTAATACTTGGTCAAACAATGAAGATTGTACATTACTATTGATTATCATCCTGTTGATTGTATGTTTAAGATCCATGCCCCATAATGACGCGATAATGATTAAGTACAAATTGAATTATACCACATTACGACCATCGTTATATAAACAGTATATAAATTTGAGGAATGGTATTCAACTTGAAACAACAACGAGTTTAAGAGCATATACTTTAGAATGCGAGGATTTGTTTTTCAATGATGAAGTTGAACAAAGTTGGAATTTGTTGTTTAGAATCGTCTCGTCCGCTTATTCTTTAGGATTGCATGTGTATGATGATTCCATTGTGAAAACTTTAAAAGCAGAAAGTTCAATTTACAGTGCTGATATCGTTCGTGCAAATCCTAAATCTTCACTTTGGCTGATTATTAACTTCATTTCCGCTACTCTTTGTTCAGTGTTAGGTAGACCTAACCCTGTCACTTTCAACTATGAACCTTTGCTAAAAAATTACCCAATTAGATTGAATTACAAGATTGCATTGGCTGGCCTTGTGAAAAAATCCACTGATATTCTAATTGAATCTTATAAAGTTACCATCATGTTGGATACAATATTGGATATCGATGATGCTTTTTTAAATGAGGCTATCATTTATGAGAAGATTTTGATCGATACAAGAAACACGAGAGATTTTAAAGATAGAGGGGACATCATAATCAATTTGTCATCTTTGAGAAATGAAACAAATCAAGCAAGAGATAAAAAAACCAAATCATTGAGTTCATTGAACTTGACAACTGTCGTTGTTGATGATTGTCCTGTTGATAAACGTTTCCAAATTCTAAAACCATGTGGACAAGCCGATCATGAAGAAAAATTCTGTTTGCTTACCACAGATGCTGATACAATGAGTGATTTGATTTTTTTGTATGCTAATAGAGCCAAATTTCATCAACATTTCATGTCCATCTATGATACATCTCTGCAAAGTTGTCTAGATTCCATCTTAAAAGTTTTAGAACATGCTATGGAGTTATCTGAATTGATAACTAAAAAATTTGGTAAATCGATGTTTCAACAAATTTTCCCATTCTTCTACACGTTCTTGTATCAGACATTTGTTGTTATTTATACTCTGTTGCATTTGAATTTCCCTCAATTGGCTCCACATTATAATGAGTTGGGTAATATGAGACATAAGCTTAAGAAATTATTTGATGTTGTTGGAGTTGAGAATTGGAGACCAAATGTTGTTAAGATTATCGAGGCAATCAATGGTATGTGTGATAAGTTCTTTAGCATGATTTTGGAGCAAGAAAATTCTGGCGTTTTAATTGAACAAGCTCCTTCCAAATCGGTTACAGGTTCCACAACAATTGTTCATTTTGCTTCTGCTGCTACAAACCAGTTGCCAAGACAGGTCCCGACCAGTAGAATCTTACCCTCCCAACAACAGACCACGTCATCTGGTGCTATTGCGGATGATGACGTTGCAAATGCCAATAGTCCGTTATCTTTTAACCCATCTGTCAAGGTTGAAAATGTCCCAGAAGAAATATCCAACAACCTACAAAGCTTATCATCATCATCGAATGCCAACGTTATCATCGGACCTCAAATGCCAACTCAACGTTCCTCAACAAATTGTACGCCGCAACCACAGCAGCAGCAACAGCGTAGCCTTTCCCATTTCTACGCAGGAGCTAATTCAATGTCACTCTCTCAAATTTCTCTTGCTGCAAACAATTTTACAAATCAAATGCCAGGTGTTGACATTTTCAACACCCCACAACAACTTGGAGTAGCATCCAATGACAATAACAATAACAATGGAAATATTGGAACAAATACCAATACCAATGCAAGCATGACAAATTTTGGAATTTCAGAACCATCACCACTAGGTTTCATCAATTTGAGTGATCCATTTTATGTTCAAAACCCGTTCAATTTCACATATCCATCAGGAATAGGCTTTGCTTCGGTTTCAAGTGATGCACATGATGGTGCAAATGTCACTGGCAATGGTAGGCCACCTTCTAATGGTAGTGGTGCCGTGGAAGAAGAGAGTCCCCCTATCGAGGTAATTATGAACCATTTTGATCATCATTTCGGTCAAAGAAGTAATTCAACTGACTCCACTATTGACCAGCAGGTTCAAAAACAACAAACCTCATCTCAGCAACAGCAGCAGCAGCAACAACAACAGCAACAACAAGTTCAGCATGATGGTATCTCTTCATATAATATGAAATTTTGGGATTGATAGTTTAGGAGGGTTGATTGTTTGTTATCTGTTTGTGCTTCATTTGTTACTATTGTATCGCACTTTCATCTTTCCGAGATTACGTATCTCACGTTCACTATCTTTAGTTAACACATCATAGTCATTGCTATAAACCCCGTATCTTCGTACATATTTTTGCTTAACAAACATTGGCATTTTCTCGCAATATTCTTTTTTTCTTTTTATAGAGTTTGCTTTTCACCGTTTTTAAAATATGCCAATATCATGATTCAACTATTGGTTATACGTCCACTCTTCAAAATATTCATTCTTCTTTTCAGCTTTATGGCTTTATTGGTTCTTCTGTGTTTTTTATTTAATCTTTTTTTGTTAGATCCGGTCCACGTTTTCGATCCCATGGTTTTACATCTAATTAATTTATAACTTTCTTTCATTGTTTTGTCTTGGTTAAAAATCAGTATATATACACCGACAGCTTATTACTTTAACAATTAGAATTTATAGAAAGTTTGAATATAAATTCTTCCATCTATATGCGCCACGTCATACTGATATAAATGGACGGCCAAAGCTTAATTTTGATTACCATCGTGTAATATAGTCTATAGATAACATGCGATCGCAGTTCGACATGACATGCATCTATAGAGAGATCGACTATATCTTGAAAACACAACGAAAGTCACTCAAAAGTCACATAACCAGTTAACCAGTGACCTGTCCCACTTTCTTTCATACACGTCATGATCGATGCCTCGCCTGCGCAGTACCCCTATAACATGCAAGGCCGCAGCTATACACCTCAACCTTTCAGACTAATTAACGGGGCCTTGACTTTATGTGAATGTTTTTTTGGCTCTGCATTTTGAAATTCAAACTTACACTTTGGGCGTTTGCAGTAAATTACCATGTCACGTGTGACCAACAGGAAGCTGAGACGGGCTTACTTAACGTGATATATACGAACTTTCTATGGAGAATATACTAGATAGCAGACAATGAATCAATTCAATACTGGAAAAGAAAAATTTCATGAATCTTGCAGGCCAAAGTTGATTGGATGATCATGAGTTAATCATGATTCAGTTATTCATGGCTAAGCCCATATTGTAAATTTATGATCACGATCAGCTGTTCGACTACTATCGCTATCGCACACATGTTTTTATTTAAAGGCGAACATTTTCCTGTGTGTCAATCTATTTGGTAAGTAGTGAATCCAACACAGAAAGCATGCATATCAACAACAACAACAACAACAACAACAACAACAACAACAAACAACTAGTGCAAGGCTATAACTACTCACAACTACCCATAACTACTTATATCTACTACAAACAATAATTCCAATCCAACAGTATGGCTATTCAGTTAACAGAAGGAACTTCGGTCACAAATTCAGAAACAGCGGTGCAAGGCGATGATCTAAACTCCTACGATGACATTTCATCCGATTTACATAAACCATCTAACAATAACAATAGCAACTCATACGGAGACAGATTAGTTTCCAAACAACCAGGTAAAGAAACCGAACCTGATTTTCAAAAGAGTTTTGCCAAAGAATGGGATGCTAAGAACACGGGTACCTATGGTAAAATCGTTGATAAAGTCGGTTATTGTTGTGGTCAATTAGGTATCATACCATGTTGTTGTTTTGCTAATCCATTTAAGAGAGTGAATCAAGGTTATGTTGGATTGATTACAAAATTTGGTGAATTATATAAGATTGTTGACCCTGGTTTGGTTCGTGTTAATCAATTAAGTGAAAGATTATTCCAAGCTAACATCATGTTGAAAACAATGCAAATCCCTGCTTTATCTTCGTACACCAAGGATAACGTTTCAATTCAGACATCATCTGTGGTGTATTATCAAATTATTCATCCTGAAGTTGCATACTATTCCGTTGATAACGTTGATGAATCTTTGAAAGAAAGAACACAGACTACTTTGAGACAAGTTATTGGTTCAAGAAATTTACAAGATGTTATTGAAAGAAGAGAAGAGATTGCACAAGCCATTGAAGACATCATTTCTGAGCCTGCTGCATCATGGGGTATAAGAATCGAGTCATTATTGATTAAAGAATTGGTTTTACCAACATCAGTTGCAAATTCATTATCAATGGCAGCTGAAGCTAAAAGAATCGGTGAATCTAAGATTATTCAAGCTAAAGCAGAAGTTGAAAGTGCTAAATTGATGAGAAAAGCAGCCGATATCTTAGCTTCTAAACCTGCCATGCAAATCAGATACTTGGATGCCATGCAAAATATGGCTAGAACTGGTAATACTAAGGTTATTTTTATGCCTTCTCAAAGTGCCATTGAAAGAACTGCTATGAGTGCTTCTGGTGAAACCGGTAATGGAGAAGGTAATGGTATTGTTGCTGACTCTTCGTATAATCCAGATGATGTTGATGTTGCTAGAATTTATTCCATTCAAGAAGCTACGTCTAGTTCCAAGAATTAAGTGATGATTTAACTAGGTTTTTTTTGGATTGTTTTTGTTTCTTTTGAGAATGAAGTTAAAATAATTACCCTAGCCAATTAATTTGTTAATTTTAATGTTGTCTTTTGCTGTTTCTTTTTTATGACTTTCTTTTCTCCGTGATTTTGTTTTGATAATATGAAATTTTAATTTTATCCGTACTCGTTTTTAATTTTCTTCTCTTTATAATTTATTATTTTCCACGTATATACTTCGTTTGATATACCTATCAAATTTACTTTCCGGAATCCGACTACATCCACCCTATTTTAAGCTAAAATTGTAACCAGCTGTGACATGTTTATGCAGATTTCCAGACTACATATACCATAAATAGCACTGTGGTGATGAAACCAATTTACCTGTTAAGAACACAAGTATTTATACAAGTGCCGGAGCTCACGCCGGGCACTTGCGCCTGCGGTGGGGCGTTCTTATTTTTTCGTGGAATCGTCCAAATTTGTCGCGCGCTTAACTATGGACAAACAGTTTCAAATTTGGACGACCCATACAAATTGAGCCAAAATAAGCTTGCAAATTTGGACGATTGCACGAAAAAATTCAGAAGGGAGTCCCTCTGAAACTAACTTCAACTGTTTGTACATTTTTTTTGTTGTTTACATGCCTAAAAACCAATTTTTTTAGTATCTTT
>JAKTRY010000501.1:0-15973 GCA_030579935.1 Ambrosiozyma cicatricosa | reverse complement strand
AATAATCAAGCGGTCCAATTACTACTTTCGAGTACGTTATATTTCCCCTGCATTAAATACACCAGCTCTATCGAAGGTTTTGCATACTTTGGATCCGGTCTCCTGCACTGCAAGAAGGCTTATGCAACTCCGATACATGGGGTTGGAAAGTGGGATCTGGTGGGTGTTGATATTGCAAGCATTTTGAACCGTGGATGTGAGATTGAAGGGCCGAATTCAGCATAGCTTTCCTCAAATCGACAAATAATAAAATAAATCAACCTACGATCTTGTTGTTGTAAGCAAAAACAAGTATCTTGGGAAGGTCTATAAGCTGCATCGTACCTTAATAATCAATTAAATTCTAGATTTCTAAGAAATATTATACACGTACATGTAGTTAAAACCTTGATGACGTGTAGTTAGTGGCTTGCAAAAAATATTGGAACGAGCAAATCATGAAATAGGTTTTCACAGGTGCAACTGGTGCCATCTAATATATGCAGTAGATCGAGGCTTGCAAGCAAAAAAACTTTTCGACTCACGGTTAGCTCAACATTGGAAAAGAGACTGTGATACATAGTTAAACACGCTCTAGTTTTTCAAGGATTGCCTTTTCGAGTAATGAATTCATTAATATACCGAATATTCCACAGGGGCCGGGGTATAGGGGTGATGGTGAAGCATATCGTGTTGGAACTCATACATTAGCTAACTCGCTAGCTAGAAAAGAATCGACGCGCCCATCGACGCATTACCCCGAAATCTGCATGCACAAGTTTTTGTAAGAGCAGACGGCAGTAGGTACTTTCGGATTCTGTTGACGTCGTTGGTATCTTCCACTCCGTGAATAGATTCCAAGTCAATTACACATGTTAAGAAAAATTCCACTTTCCTTAAAGGTTCATTTTAACTATACCTCTTTTCCTATGATATAATGATCACCAAAACTATATGAAGTTAAGACAACTGGAATGTTGAAGAGTTCAAGTTCTGCTCCATTTCTTTTTCAGAAACAAAGATTGAATTTGATTCATCAAAGGACGAAGGAATAGTTGAGACAAGCTATACTGCGGAGATGAAAAATTATTTTGGATTTCTTCGAACTGGAACAATGATTGGTTTGAGTTGGATTCTAAATAAAGTTCATGTTTTCAAATGTTGATGATGCTAGAAAACACATGATAATGACTAGATGATACTTTATCAAATATAGCTAGTCGGACCTTCAAAGCAGATTTGATTATTCTCATATGATTCAATCACGGGGAATCTGAGATTGAGTACAAAATAATTACAAGAAAGACATTTCAGTTTTATATCTACCTAAGAAACATTTGATTCCCGAATTCTGTCGATCATATGATTCAGAAAGACATACACTATAATCATTACTTGCATTGTTGAATGAAATAACATCTCTAAACCTTATCAGACAGCAAACTCAGAACGGTACTTCGCATCTTGTATGTAACATCTCAAAACAGCAACACAGATCACAAGCCACACCAAGGACAAAATCAAGAGAAATGTGAGCAATCCAATCAGGACAATAATAGCTGGTGAAGGAAAAAGGTCTGTTTTCCTATGTGTTTCGAGAACTAAATCAATGCGAAAGGAAATGCTTATGGTATCCATTGATAATAGAGTGATATTACGCTTCATTTGGCTTCTGTTTTGTTTGACAGTTTTATTAAAGTTTATTGTTTCCACCTTGAGAGCTACTATTGAAGTAATAACCATGACCGTCCATGAACACAAAAAGATCACAATGACTGACTTATCTTCAAAGGACTGAAAATCATAGCAGAAACTTTTAAATAGAATGAAGGTTAATGAATTTGTTGTTTGATAAATGATGATGTTGCTTAAAGGGTTGATGTTCTACATGCTATTACTAGATGAATGATGATGATTGAACTCTGGTATTTTTCTACTGTAAATGTAGTTGGAATTTTGATATCTGACATGCAGTAGTAGGATGGTGGTAAATTTCTCTGTGAATAATTTGCTAGCTACCCTTTCAGAAGGTGGTTCAATAAAGCTTAGGATTGAAGGCTAGTGATACTGTAATCTTACTGGAGATATTTCTGAAGGGTCAGTGAAAGCATGCTTTCGCTAGAAAGTCCTACCACTCCATGCATGCATGTGCATGCAGCTAACAGACCGACGCGCCCATAGACGTGCGGCCCTTGTAAGAACTAGTTAGTTTTATTTGCACAGCCTTGGGCTTGAGTCCTGACCCCTGACCCCTGGGCAATCTGAAAATTTCTGACAATTTGTTAGATGATTTGCAAGACAGAATACAGACGTCTTTTGTTGATGTCGTTGATATTTTACTGGTTAAACAACATCCACTCTTTAAATAGATTTTATGACAGCTTCATGTTAGGAAGAAAAGTCCAATTCCTTTGAGATGCCTTTTGACTTTACATGTTGTGGTTTTTCCCCCGATACAATGATCACCAAAACGATGAAGAAATGTTGAGATAAGAGTTCAGGCTTTTCTCTATTCTCCAAAAAAAAATTTCAAGGTTGCTGACGCTACAAAACACATGATGATGACTAAATGATAGTTTGATTTATAAATATTTCAACATTTCAAAAACTTACCAACTCAGTCTTAGAGTTTAAGCTGTTTCAAATGATCCAATCAATGGAAAATATGGGGCTGAATACAAACTAACTACAAGAAAACAACTGCATATCTACCTTTCCAAACAGTCGATTAAATGATTCAGAAAGACGGACTCCCTAATCATCACTCGCATGGATGGTGAGCTAGTGCTTCACGATGGATGAAATACAGAAGAGGACTACCGAAATACCGGTAATGAGGTCGATTAATGAATTTGAGATTAGTCTTGTTTTTGAAATGATAGCAATTAACAACGGTACATCAATTATATAACACAGCAAATATGAGTGCTATATGAATAGAATTATATATTGGAAAGAGACTGTTCTTTTACTTCTTCATCTTTTTCAAACTCGAAAAACAATCCAAAACTTGAAGGAAACATCCAAATATAACCATTATGATATAGCCTGTCAACATTGCAAACTCCAAAACCGCTATGAATTTGCAATAATATTGGAACAATTGCTACCCTTTTTGCGGGCCGGTGGACTAATAAAGCGTATGAAGTTTGTGACAGAAGAAGTTGAAACTTGTAAAGGTTTGGTGATCTGGAATATGGATTGTGAATTCTAGTGATACTCCAGTTGTACTGATGATGTTTTTGTAAGTACGGATATACAAGGGGGACCAACATGTATGCTTAACGTAAAAGACCTTTTGTTAAGTTCAACAAATCGACGCACGATTTTCAATATGACACACGCCGATTAATCGACTTCAAAAATTTTTGAGAATTACTTGTTGAAACTCCGCTGACGACACCTGAACTCCGCATCTTCAAATTTTCGTGGGATGAATCAAACTAAGGACAACCAAAGATGAGCAAATATGAGGGATTGTTCTTGTAAAGTGATGCAAACCTTGTGAAAGTACTCGTCTGAATCATGAGGAACAGTCAACCACCTCATTGTCCGCGTCAGATCCATACCTAAGACATTTGGTAGAAGAGTCAACTCGGGCCTCAGCTGACAACCCACTATGCCATGGACACAATTGAGTCATTTAAGAACCGAACAGCTTCTTCTCTTTTCCGTTTGAAAAACCTGGTTTTCTCTTCAAATCACACAATTGATATACCAATTATACATTTACCAGAATGAGTATTCCAAATACTTCTGACCAAACGATTGACTTGACTAAGACTACCAAAGCGGACTTAGTCTCGCCATCTACCCCAGTTCCGTGTGTGTTGACAATTGCAGGCTCAGATTGTTCCGGAGGTGCTGGTATTGAAGCTGATCAAAAGACAATCACAGTTCATGGCTGTTATGCCGCAACTTGTACCACAGTGTTAACTGTGCAAAGTTCCAAAGGATTGTTTGGTTCAAAAGAAACTCCATTCAACACCATTAGTGGTATTTTGAAATGTTTGGTTGCTGATAAACTTGATTTTAAAGCCATCAAGATTGGTGTTGTGCCAGAGTCAAACGTTCAGGCCGTTTTGGATTTCTTGAAAGATGAAGATAACCACCATCTTTTGAAAAACGTTGTTTTGGATCCGGTCTTGTACAGTAATTTGGGAGATTCTTTTAGTGATGCATCAGGATTGTCGAAGTTGCTTTCATTGTTTCAATGTGCTGATTTAATTACCCCTAATATGCCTGAAGCTGATGAGATCTTGCGTCAATTATTGAAGTTGCCAGATTCTGAAAGAGTCCCACTAAATAATGTGGAAAACATGATTAAAGCTACTGAGAAGCTAGGGTCATTGATTAAGACTAGTGTTTTGGTTAAAGGTGGACGTACCCCTGTTGATGACCAAGGTAATGTTAATCAAGAGAATCCAAAATATATCATCAATGTATTTTATGATCACAAAATTGGCAAGACCACTTGTTTCCAATCACATTATCTGAAATCTGCTAATACCCATGGTACAGGTTGTAGTTTGTCATCATCAATTGCTTCAAATTTGGCCAAGGGTGAATCTATGTTAGTTGCAATTCAAAAAGGTCTTGAATTTGTCGCTGAAGGTATTAGACATGCTTTCCCAAAGATCAATGGTCCTATCAATCATGTGTGGGCTATAAAAGACAGAAGTTCAGCTGTGCAACCTGTTAATAAAGAAGGAGATGGGTTCAATTTAGTTGAGTACTTGATCAACCATCCAGACATTAAGCCATACTGGCACAAATACACCCATCATGAGTTTGTTAAAAGATTAGTTGATGAAAGTTTACCAGCTGAAAAATTTGAAGAGTTTATTCAACAAGATTACAAGTATCTCGAAAACTACCTATGGATTCATCAAAAGATAGCTGAACTGGCACCAACAGAAACCTTGGAAGACAGTAGTTTTGTAAGTTGTGATGCTATTGCTCATGAAATGGAAAAACATAAGGAAAGACTGGCGGTTTCGCATGATGTCAAAGAAGCCCGAAAGATCAAACCAAATGAAGCAACTAAACAATACTCCAAGTACCTCATGAGAACATTAGTTGATTCCGGTAGTTTTTTGAAAGTGCTGGTTGCTGTGTCTCCTTGTTTGTTTGGTTACAACCATGCCGCTACTAACTTGTACAATTACAAAATGCACCATGATATATCAACTGGAAAAACTATTGATCCAGCAAAGTTGAGTGATAAGGATACTAAAATTCCTGAAGTCAAGAATAAACTCTACAGAGAGTGGTTGGAAGAATACTGTTCTCCTGAGTTTGCTGCTGCTTGTGAAAGTGGACAAAATGCATTGAACAGCTTTTATAATGTCAAGGATCAATACCCTGGTGAATCTGCCAGTCTGGATGAGTTGGTGGCTATTTTCAAGGAAGGTACCATCTGTGAATGCAATTTCTGGGATGCCTACTTGTAATTGATCAATCGTTTGTTGGGGGTCCCAATTTCGGCCTCCAAAATGTTTTTTTACTCATTTTATTCTTATTTTTTTAATATGGTTTACAGTTTTGAATTTATCTATATATGCTTTATGGTTTTTTATTAGAACTAATGCTACGTTTGTAATGGCAAAACCGCATAATTCGGCAGTTCCCCGTTGTGGCTGTTAATTCCCGGTGGCGCGTACGGCAAACGTGGCAGTGTAAATTTTGGAGTGGAAGGCAAATCAACAACTCATGAGGAGACCTACCGAAGTGATAACAACTTGGAAAATCAACTCAGACAGTCATCAGTTGCCAACACATTGAAATCAATTGAAAG
Source organism: Ambrosiozyma cicatricosa (assembly GCA_030579935.1). Taxonomy (NCBI): domain Eukaryota; kingdom Fungi; phylum Ascomycota; class Pichiomycetes; order Pichiales; family Pichiaceae; genus Ambrosiozyma; species Ambrosiozyma cicatricosa. Next base: position 10,197 of record JAKTRY010000501.1, on the reverse strand, counting down.
TCATTGAAATAAATCATAAGCTTATTGAAGTACTCACGAAATGACGGCAAAAACATATCAATTATCAGCAACATTGAACGGCCATGAAGATGATGTGAGAGCCTTGATTTCTCCAACTGACTCCATCTTGGTTTCAGCTTCAAGGGATACAACAGTGAGAACATGGACAAAAGCCAATGCAACTAAATGGGATCCGGAATCCACAATCAATTACAAATCAACCAAGTTTATCAACTCATTGGCTTGGTTTGATGATGGTGCAAATCAACTTATTGTCTCGGGTGGTAATGACTCGTTGGTAAATTTGACCACTGTTGATGCTGGTACAAGAGATTTGAATGAGCCTGAATATTGTCTAGTTGGTCACACAGCTAATGTATGCTCATTGGATTCCAAGGGTGGCCTAATTATTTCTGGTTCATGGGATTCAACTGCTCGTGTCTGGACAATGAATGGTGAAACTGTGCATGTGTTGAAAGGGCACGAAAATTCAGTGTGGAGTGTTAAGATTTTGGATGACGAGAAACATACTTATTTGACCTGTTCCGCTGATAAGACGATTAGAAAGTGGGTTGAAGGCAAAGAAGTGAAGAAGATTATAGCTCATGAAGATGCTATTAGAGACTTAGCCGTTCTTCCAAATGGCACGTTTGCTTCCTGTTCTAATGATAAGCTGATCAAGATCTGGGATCTAGAAACATTTGAACTGGTTAGAATCTTAGTCGGGCATGAAAATTTCGTTTATTCCTTGGATGTTTTGCCTAATGGTGACTTGATCAGTTCAGGTGAAGATAGAACGGTTAGAATTTGGAAGAATGCTGAAGATTGTATTCAAGTGATCTCTTTGCCATGTTTATCTGTCTGGAAGGCCATAGGTTTAGCTAATGGTGATCTTGCAGTTGGTTCAAGTGATAATAAAGTCAGAGTTTTCACTACCAATGAACATAGAATTGCATCCCATGATGAAATTAAATTGTTTGAAGATGAACTTAAAACTTCCTCCATTAGCGAGAGTGCCATTGATGGTTTTAGCAAAACAGCTCTACCTACAGAAGATATTTTGAAACAACCTGGTACCATTGAAGGACAAACTCAAACAGTGAAAACAAATTTGGGTACCATTGAAATTCACAAATGGGAAAATAAGAAATGGGTGAAGATCGGAGAAATTGTGTCATCTGCAACATCATCATCTAATGAAAAGAAGTTTTACAAGGGAAGTTGGTACGATTATGTGTTTAATGTGGATATTGAAGACGGCAAACCACCTTTGAAGTTGCCATTTAATGTTTCTCAAAATCCCTATGATGTCGCCGATAAATTTTTGGTTGACAACAAACTACCATATTCTTACCTACAGCAAATTGTTGATTTTATTATGAAGAACTCTGAAGGTGTCACGCTTGATGGTTCTCAAGGTGCAAGTTCAGAGCCTTATCAAGATCCATCATATAGTAGAAAGCCCTTAAGTGGCTATTCTCATGCCACGGCCTCTCAAGCAGGTATCTTGCCACAAACTCAATACCTCACATTCTCAAAGTTCGATGTGTCATCGCTGATCGCCGGTTTTAAAAAATTGAATGCCAAACAAAATCCAGAACATCAATTGGATGCTAGTCGTTTCGAGAGTTTAATCAACTGTGAAGATTATCCAAAGTTGGCCAATGAATATGCTGGTTACATAATAGAACATTGGGATCCATCTACTAAATTGATTGGTTTTGATTTATTGCGTGCATTAATCACCAAAATTAAGCCATTTGACAATTTGTTCGAGCTAGTTAGAATGGGACTTGATTCAGAGAATGGAAAAATCAATATGATGTCAATTAGACTGTTGGTCAACATTTTCAGTTGTAGCTCATGGGGTGAGCAAATCTTTAAAGAGTTGGAAGTTGTCAGTATTGTTTTCGCCGACCAGGTGTTGGCTGAAAGTGCCAAGTTGCCTAAATTCATGCCGATCAGTATTGCTTCTTTGTTTTTGAATTACGCCGTTCTTGCTAACAAATATAAGTTGTTGGATTTGTTGAATGTTATTAGTTTGAAGTTGGATGCTATTGCTAAAGCTATTATACAGTCCAAAGATGAAGAGTCTGTTTACAGATTGCTGATTGCTTATGGTACTTTGAACTATTTCAGAAAACAGAACAACACCGCATTAATTCAAACAATTAGCACTATTTATACAAGCGATAGATTCACAAAAGTGTTGAAAGAGTTGTAATCTCTAATCTCATCCATTATTATTACTTTGATTCCTTCATAATTTCAAAATAAAAGTTATCTTTTTCAAAGGTCTAAAGTATAAATCATAGAAAGTAATAAAGCGTAAGAAAGAATAATAGCAAACAAGGTTAGAAATGTAAATTATTCAACAATTGATCTCTTCTTCAATTCATCGACGACGTGACTGTAAACTTTGTCAACTGGATCACCACAGAAGACCTTGATAACCTTACCTTCTTCATTGAATTTTTCTATAACAGGATAACTGGTATCGGTAAAGGTTCTGAAACGCTTCTTGATGGACTCAACGTTATCATCGATTCTACCACTGGTTTTACCACGTTCCAGCAATCTATCCAACATTATCTTTTCAGTACATTGAAAATACAGAACGGACTTGCTTTTAGCAATCAATTGCTCGAAACTAATAGCTTGATCCATCTTTCTTGGGAAACCATCAATCAAAAACTTTTTCTTACCCTTGTTGACATTCTCAACAATTGCATCTTTCAATAAACCGATTGTGATCTCTTGAGGCACAATTAAACCATCCTTAATGTAATTCTTAATTAGTTCACCGACTTCAGAACCAGGTTTGTTTTGTTCAGCCCGTAACAAATCACCAGCACTTAAATGGACGAAACCATATTGAGAAACCAATTTGGCACATTGGGTTCCTTTACCGGAACCAGGGCCACCTAAAACAAAGATGACATCGACTTCAGAAGGTGAGTATAATGCATTTTGCACAGAGTGATGTTGTGGGTCAACTGCAGCCTTTGGTGGTTTGGAAGTTGAGTTCAAACTGAAGTATGTGGCACCAACTGCAGCTAAACCTAAGAACAAAAGAGGGTAGAAATGCTTGGAGTGACCCTCGTCTTTTCCTGATGTGGTTCTCTTTTCACTTGTGGTCTCCTTCTTGCTATTTTTGTTGGTGTTGCCGGAAGATGAAGGAGTGGAATAGAATCTTGTTGGCTTGAATTGATGTGCTAACACACTTGATGAAGTGGTTAGTCTGAGTGAAAATGATCTCAAAGTTGTTGATCTGACGGCTGTTCTGAGCATTTTCTGAGCTGTGGTTTAGTTGGACTTCTTGGAAGAGTTATGAAAAGCAAATGAAGTGGTGGACAAGGTTGTTATGCACTGCTCTTATAGTTTCCTTTGGTCTGTTTGAGTCTTGACTCTTGACAAATTTCAGTTTGGGCGCTGGTGGATGGAGCGAAGGCTGATTCCAATTGAAGGTGGTTTTGGGCGTTTGTGTGACTCCTGCTCACGAAAGGGGTACAAAATATCGATTAGATGACAAGGTTTCAAAGACAAATAACTAGGGGTTGTTTTTTTAACGTTAAGGAAGATTTAAAATACGATAGAACAGAATAATGTAATTTATGAAATGGAGTAAAATTATATATAGGTCAAAAGATAAATAAAAGAAGGGATGAACGGTTATGAGGGTAGATGAATGACAGTGAAGAAGAATGTGGGACATTGATGGAGAACCGGAAAACAAGTTCATGATGCGTGAGTCAACATAATTATAGATAATCTATTTTTTTAACGTTCTTTTGGATAGTGAGATACAGAAGATCTATGTGCCGACAAATTTCATTAAAACAAATGTGTAGTATAGGGGTGATGAAGGGGGTAAAAATGGGAAATGAATATTTAGAGAAAATGAATGGTTTTGAATTTGATTGAAGATGAGGAGGATTCGCTTACCATCTGATCAAAGACATATCATTTCTGATTCTGTTGTAATCGAACAAGGCTTCGATTTGACCAGTACCAGACATAGCGATATCTTGATCGTACAAGTAAGTTTGAGCCCAGGTCTTCAAGGAACTCAAAGTGACAGCATCGATGGCTTTAGCCAATTCATCGGCAGATTGTGTGTAACCCTTAACCAAAGCATCGAAAGCAATGTCATCAACGGCTTCAGAAGAAGATTTAGGAGAGAAAAGAGCCAACTTCAATTGTTGTTTAGCTCTAACCAATTCGGTTTCAGAAACGGTTCCAGTAGAGTATCTGTTCCAGTCCTTCAACGTGAAATGGACAGTTTCATCCAGGCAGTCAATATTGCTAGTTTCCAAGTAAGCACCCCACAAACCAGCATCAGTGTAACCCAAGTTGAAGTGGTTGTAAGAGTCAAGCAAGTGGTTTTCATGCAAAGTTTGGGACAATTGAGAACCTTCATATTGAGTGAAAGGAGACTTGTGAGAAGCACTGTGACCGTTGATGGCAGCAGCAACCAAACCAGTGATGAAGTCTGGTGAGTGAATAGATGGAGCCTTAACAGCGATTGCAACGTGAGCTTGTGGCAAGGTGTCATCTCTGTGTCTAGCTTCAGAACCCAAGAAGTGAGCTGGTTCAACGGCTGGCTTGACACCGTTGTTCAAGGTCAATTCAGAAGCGAACTTAACCAATTCATCGTGGGAAACGTCACCGGAACCAACAATGGCAATGTTAGAAGCAACAAATTGTTTCTTTAAGAAAGAAACCAAGTCACCACTTTCCAAAGTACCGACAGTGTCTGGCTTACCGTAAGTTGGCAAGGCTAAAGAAGTACCTTGGAAAGCAGTGGAAATGGTGTGTTCAACAACCATCTTAGATGGAGTAGCTTCGAAAACTTCAGCAAAGTAAGCAGCTTCAGCGGCCTTTTCCTTAACGTATGAGTTGTCAGAAATAACTGAATCAATGGAGCCGATCAAAGACTTGACGGATTGCAAACCTGCCTTGGTGTTACCGTTAGCAAAGTTAGCCTTGATCAAACCGGTGGTTTCCTTAGCGTTAGAAGAAGAGAATTCGACACCAGAGGTTAAAGATTGTTTGGCGGTAGAAGAACCAGCCAAGACAGAACCGACCAAAGTGGAAACACCAGAGTTGTATGGGTTTTCAGCTCTTGAACCAGAGCCCAAGTAGACACCGATTGTGGAGGCACCAGAGTTGTTAGCCTTAGTTGCAACAAACACACCGTTAGCCAACTTAGTGGCTTCGGTCTTTAGTTGTCTAGCTGAAGTTGAAAAAAGTCTTCTAGAGAGCATTGTGGACGATGTTGTTGTGCTTTTTAACCTTGTTGAAGGGGACTGTTCGTGGTTAAATTGGTGACTTTTGGAGGTGTTCCTGTTCACTTTGATAGTTCTGCTACTCGTGAGTTTTGAAAACTCTGCGAATGGGAAGAACTTGGAAAACAACTCCAGCGCACAAAGAAGCCAATCAGAAGCGTCGAATATTCAATTCTCGATTTGGCGCACCAGCCACAGGATCTTGGATGCAGCGGCGGTACAACTGGAGGAGTATGTGGCTGGTGAAACTGTTTTTAAGTTCTGCTTGTTGGTGCACGGGTGTGGATGAGGTAAAGATATTTTCCAACGTGTGAAAGATTGGAGATAAAAGCTAAAGAGGACGACTATCAAAAGACAAATATCGGTCAACAAAAGACAACATATCAACACCAACAAAAAATAACAAACTGCCATGTCTTCTGGAGTTCCACATTTCACAACAAGAATCATGAAGAGATTCGTCAAACCAGTGACTCCACCATCTGGTTTCGTCAACACCAGAATTCTCAGAGACCATTTCAAAAGACAAATGTTCATGCAAAACGAAGTTACCACCCGTGCGTTGAAGTTCATTGCCAGAAACGCTGCCTTACCACAAAGGTTAAGATTAGAAGCCCAATTACAACTTACATCCATGCCAAACTATACAAGAGCAAACCAGTTGAAGGGAAGATGTGTGGATACTGGTAGAGGTAAAGGTGTAATTAGAGATTTCAGATTGTGCCGTTACCAATTCAGAATGCAAGCCTATGAAGGTCTTTTGCCTGGTGTTAAGAAAGGTGTCTGGTGATTTATGTTTTTGGGTGTTTTTGATAGGTGGTTTGATTCCTTTTTGCTTGTATATATAACTCAAACGTTGATTACCAAACTTTAAGCTGTTTTGCGTTGACACCCAGTGTTAATATCAGAACTGTTTGGCTGCTAATGTCAACCTTTGTTTCCATTCTCTATACATTCCGCATAATGAAGCTATAGTGATTTTGAAAAATGATAATTCTAGAAAAGAAATTCCAGAATTTAGAAGCAAGTCATTGATAATGGATAACTCATGTTATTACTTTAAGCATGGGAAAATTCCCATACACAGAAACAAATGATAAACACAAATAATCCAATTCGACTGCGTTATCCAGTTGTTAATCAGACCAGCCGATTCGCTTTCATAACCTTCGTAACAATATACAGGTCGACCATAAGTGGATCGAATGATCGAGTCATGATTCATATTAATAAGTCATGAATAATAACCAATGGTAATATCCATCAATAATATATCAAGCTTAATGATGTAAGTTACTGAAGTACTGCTCTTCGAAATTGAAACCTTTGTATTAAAATTTCAAAAATCTGCAAATCTGCAGTACATTTTTGAGCATGCAAGTTATTTCTTCGTTTGAACTATAGGTGATTGTGAAAATCAACCAACTTATCATTGAGTGATACTAACTTGTCTAGTATTATGTCTTGTGAATTGTCCCCCATCAAGTATTCTTGAAAATAGTACATGCAAGAGAAAAACAAAGATAATTGTTAATACGACGTGCAAAATGATGGCCAGCTTCGCACAAGAGATTGATTAATTACCACGCTCTAGGGTACCTTGGCGGTGATGAGATAGAAGACCATATATGTGGGAAACAGATGGGTAGTAGAATAGAAACACGACGTACGCCATGTCATGCATGTGAGACTTAAGGAACTTGTTGAGTATATCTATGTGCCTGTAGCTATTTGTAGGTTGAAAATATATACTCCTTATAATCATTAACACACTTGAATAATAATTCATCCAACTGAACTGGTGCTTCGTAAATGGGGATTGTGAAGGAATTTACGAGCACTTGATATATCGATAACGATCGACTGGAACATATTAATTATCACTTCTAAATTTTGATAGTTTCTAAAGTTGATTTGGAATTCTTGTGGAGCAAAAACAATTGTCAGAATTCTGGAGAATGCAGGGATTAGTATATACTGACCACCAACTTCAAATCACCTCGGTGATTCATGGTATTATTTACTCGTGTACCTGTTGTAGTTGAGCTTTAATATATGCAGTTTGGACAAATGCATGAATTACAAGGAAATAGGACGCGTGCGTGCCTAATTATATACAAATCATGAGCTAATCTATAAATTATAAAGCGGCCATTGTGCGACGTTTCAATATAGTAAATACGTGCAGGTTCCATATGACATTAGCATCTATATAGCTAGCTATATCTATTAAAGGTAGTATCCTAGCTAGTATGGCGTATAGGAGAAAACAAGCTCAGAGTTTATATATGAAAGAGCTGTGGTGACGGAAACTTCTTTGTGGATTTGTTATATGCCATTTTGCTGTTCGTGTGAGTAATGTTATGTTCATTTTGAGAAGAGGGGTAGGTTGGTGTTGTTGTTGGGTTTGTTGATGCTGTGTTGACTTCAGCCGAACCCGTTGATGATGTTGAAAAAGAGGAATCAAGGTTATTGTCAAGAGAGGTATCCATAGATTCCAAAGTTGATGAGTTTTGAACTGAACCTGAGGTGTTGTCAGCAGGTGAGAGTTCACTTGGTGGCGTGGTGTTTCCATCAACCCTAGAGGTTTGAAGCTGGAAACAAGTGGTTGCTCAGAGGGTTTAGCTTGCTGGTTTTCAGGTACTGATACCAATTTGGACCAGGAGAATGGTTTTTGGTTTCAGGGGACATGACTTGATGTATTGAAATTGTAACAGATTGTAGAACGAGTATATATATACTGCATGTAAAATATTGTAAAATTTAAAAATGGTAAAATGTAATATATATTGTAGAATTGTACGTGATATTTTTAATTGTAATTAAGTACTGTACATGCGATTTATCTATTTTAAAAAGGTTGTGATTAATTGTGAAAAAAAAGTAAAAATGTAAATTAATGTAAAGATTGTAAAACTGTACAAATTAAAATATTTTAAATTTGTGAAATTGTGATATTGTGATATTGTGAAATTAATTATAAAATTGTAAAATATTAAATTAAGTGCCTGGATTTGAAAATAGGAATTATATTCCAAGAATAAAGTCGTAACAAATTCAAAAATCTAAAAAATGCGTATAAACAATTGAAATCTAAACATTAATATTCATAAAACTCTAACATTATCTATGAAAAGCTACACATAAAAAATTTGAAAATAAAAATGTAATGTATAATGTATACATTAGAATTAAAATCCAAAATCCAAAAAGGGTTCAAATTCCAAATCTCGAAAAATTTATTAAACTAGTTAATGAAGTCCAAAAATATGCATAAGTATTTCTGTCAGCTACTATATGCATGCATTCAAGTCAAGTATTCAAACTACTTGGAGTAGAATTTTAAATTAATTTGTGAATCGAAGTATATAAAATTCAAAAATTGCAGCTTGATGCGATTTGTTTTAGAAAAAAAAAATGATGCGAAATTAATTGATAATCAGATAAAGTTCATCATGCAGCAAGCATGATAATTTATATCGAATTGCAATTTAAGAATTTTAATTCGACTTTTTTTGAAAATTTGCATTATATGCACTAATTAAATTAAGCTTGCTTCATAAATTAGTTTTACACAATTTAAATTCGACTTTTTAATTAAAGGTCAATTATTAAAGAAAAAAAGGCTTATCGACATCAAAAAATATAAAAATAAAAAAGGTTATAATATAACTCGTTATATAATTAAACATATTCTCAAATTTGCTGGATATACCATAAATTTTGATTTTATGATGGTTATATACACGCAATTTGTTTTCAAAAAGAAATCATTTTTTTTTATTTTTTATATATATTTTCAAAAATATTTGAATTTAGTCCATTACTTTTATATGCTGATTTTTTTAACCTATATAGTTCAGGGGAAACAAGTTCTCTTCAGATTAAGGTCGAAAACGCCTGTGATCGTTCTTATAGTCCCGATCTGTCATGAGACTGTGGTTAATAGTCTTTTGGACTTCAAAAAACTATTGAAATATTTAAGTACTTAATATACAATTATAGACAGATTTCAAGTCCAATTGAACAGGGTGAGAGAAGAGAATAATTTTATATAAGCTATATCATGTCACATGTGATATATACAAATTAATTTTTTTTCTGTGAATTTTTTGAAACATTAAATCATCATGTGTGCAACAAATTTGAGAATTAAAATATTAATTCATGTCAATCACTTATTTAAATTTATAAATTATTAACTAAAATTACAAAACAAAAGCAATTATATACATACATTGAAAGCTGTATACTTGCAATTTATATACGTTCTGTTCTTCGACATTAAACAATATATATACAAAAATTCAGAAAGCCAATATTTGTAAAAAAAGGGAGTTTATATATATATATCTATCTATCTAATATATGCAATTTAAGTCGTCGAACAAAATTATATCACTACATATAGTTGTAATTAAGTTACATATACATATGGCCGAGTTTTAGGTTGAGAGATATATTTTTACGAATTTAAAATGAGCTGAATTAATTATATATCATTGATCGCTATAATTAACCACCCAAAGGTTTTAGAATTTCCTCATCAAAGATCCAAACACCAACATGGTTAGGAGGTTTTGGACTACTTGCATGACTTGTCTCACCAGATGATGGGCAGAAAGACATACTACATCTACCTTACGTTAACGAGCCCCACCATCCCATCGATCATTAACATCAGACATTTTATCCAAGATGCGGTGAACCAAGAATTTGAAGGCTTTACCTGGTTCTTCTTTCTTCTCCACCATGACTTTGAAACCTGGACATCGACACAGATAAAAGACAGAGTTACTATGGTTCTATCTGAATCATCACCTCAAACTGCTTCCCTGATTGAAAGTTGGTTCGGCTTAACAACCAGAAGTGGCTCCCACCCAAATACACCAGCTCCAGCCACAACATT
>JAKTRY010000500.1:0-15995 GCA_030579935.1 Ambrosiozyma cicatricosa | reverse complement strand
AGATAAAGATGTACAAAGGAGACGGAGAGGTGGCCGTTAGGCGGGGTCGCCAGAGGCAACAGTGAGCGAGATTATGTGGAAACGTAAGTGCTTACGTAAGTGAAGCACGAACGCAGACCACAGTGCTTGGAAAACATCATGTGGTGATAATTCAAAAGAATCACATGGATGGAGATTTGATGTGAGACTACAGAGTCAATTGAGCAATATGATGCGTACGCCTTCAGGGACATATTTCATCTCATCTCATCGAATGCCGCAAACAGACCTATGATATTGACTGATCCAATTATTGATAATTAAAGTGCATCTGACTTGCATCTGGGTGGTGGGCTAGTTTCACAAAATGTCCTCTTTAGTGCCTTTTTAAAGAGATCGTAAGAAAGATTCGTAAACTTTTCAAAGGAACGTTTCTCATCAAGATGGTGGATTTTGCTAATTCCGGAAATGTATTATAGTTGGACACTTGTAATTAAGCTATAAACCTGCGTCTATATAGCTTCAGATTCAGCTAGTTTTTTAACTATGAAAAACTTAGTTTATAGAACTAAAAGCGATATAAAAGGTTGGTGTACACAGTACACATGGCTAACTCAAGTTCTAGCTAGGGCATAATAGGGCATTCCATCTATATCTGATTTCTCTCGGAAACAAGTTGCATCTAGGGGAACTTCGATAGTTTCATTGGCTGTAGATACATTCTTTCATATATTCAGTATTCTACAAAGGCACGTTCATTATCATGAAAATAAATAACAGAGACTATAGTCAAGCAAACAAGCTTTCATAGTTCTCTTCATTTCTAGGCCCCTAAGCAGTGAACATTATACCATATCGGGATAGGTATATTTTTCTTTATCGATTACTTCTGTTCCTCCACCAACATTTAGGTAATCTGGTAATCACACGTCCATTTTCTTTGAGCAGTAGGCTTTGGACTTTAGTTATAGCACGATAGCATCGAATATTTCTGGTAATTTGAACTAATTGCCATCGATATCCAAATCCGGTTATTTATTTATGACCTTGTCTCTGGTAAAACCGTCGAAAGAAAAGCCTAAGTAAACGCACATGGAACATGATCCTTTTCATATAATTTAATTTCAGTATAGGTGGAAGATATATAAACATGTCTATTACAGATCTGTATACCTTCAGATCTACTAGTCAGTTGAAAGTACAATGGAAACCTGACAAGATATGAGGTGGTGTTGAGCTAGCATTTCCGCATACATATTACAAACACAATCGAGCGATATGAATTGCGTATCTATATAATGCAACGCACGGCTGTCAAAGGGGGCATATACAAATGGACGACAAGCACTATAGCTTATTCAACTACTGAGGTCAGTCTTCACTACATACTGCAGCAAAGGAAGTACCGAGACAAAGTAGAGAGTGACCTGTCAACTATATAGACCTATTCGAGATCATACAATTTCAGTTATTTACCACCACCTGTCAGTTAATCTCACTGTAAGCCATATTATCCCAAACTCCTATATGCCGTACTACAGCTCATTATTTTCTTATATCCATAGAATCAACTATATACAGCCAAGACCGTATATATTGAGGATCATAGTGCGCCGAGGTAATCGTGTTCCCCGAGTTAAGTTGTCCTTTTTATACGTTTGAGTGGATGCCATTCGAGTTTTGAAGCTTCGAAACACAGATCAAACTTGATTTGACCCATGGCTAGCTGCAATTGATTTCAATTGCTATTCCTGAAGTTAGATATAATCAGTGTCTAGACCAGACTACGTACTGGCACTACAGTTTCCGAACAAGAAAATTACCTTAACGGTATGAAATGGATAATTGAAAAAACCTAGATACCAATTCGATCGTGTGAAATGTGATATCAATCTTGTTCATTCCAAAATAATAATCAGTGATTCAATTTTCATGTCTAGCTAGATCTGGTAGTTAAAAGCATTGCCGATAGAATTTGACTAGTTGGTCACGAATCGCTAGTGTGACCAACAAGATTTCTGAATAACCGCATTTGATGAAAATATATTGAAAACCTTGGTGATGTAATTCAGAATCTAACTATTTTAGTTGAGCTTTTGGTCGTCTGTTGAAATGACACCTGTCGTTAACCCGGTCCCGAAACCGATTCCTCGAAAACTGGAATTTATAGTTCTTATAATTGACTGGTCATTCTCGTTTTGGTATCCAAGTAGAGTCCAGCATGCATAACTACTTAGAGTCCGGCTTGCATAACCAAGTAGACAACATGGGCACAATATAACATTTCTCGATGGAGTATATTAAATACTGTTTCGCGGGCAACGAGTGTGGATCCTGTTTCTTCTGTTAATGGTGCATGCAAATATATACGTCCTGAGTCTTGATCCCCACTGAATTCCTGTGGACGTGTACGCGCTCACTTGTCTCGGTGCAGTGAAGTACATGTACATATATACATGTACATGTTACGTATACATGCATATGTAAAGGTACCTGATATATCTATGCCCCTGGAATCCAGTTATGTGTGATGCAAATGATATAATAATATTGTCGAAACGGGATTTTTAACACAACTCGAAGAAAGTATTCCAATTAATTCGGCATGATTGCACATGCATGTGCACATGGGAATGCATGCAAATTTGCGTTGTTCGAATATCATCGGCCGAACTGAAGAAATCGATTGCTCTAGCTCGTAGTAAATTTACTTCAAATTTAATCCGTTGCAAACTACCTATAAAGAATTTGCTATATATTTTTGAAAAAAGGGTGTCACAGGACTTCTTAAAAAAACTAAGGGAGGGTCTGATTTTGACAATTTGGATGTGAATATCTGGAGCGCACAAAAATTGTTCGCCATAGAAATTTGTATGGAGGGAAATTGAACCACACGGTGTTTACAATCAAGAAGCTAATTCAGGCAGACTCCACAGTTTTGTATACGCATTCCTGTAGCGGGATCATGAAGGTTTATAATTGAATTAAATTACCACGTACCCTATACACATCTGAATGACCGTTTACCGTTAATTTTTTTAGATAGGATATCTGCACGTACATATATGTGCAGGTGAAGCATATTCAAGCATATTTATCATTCGATTCACACCATATGTAATTGGTGCTCAATTCCTGCTAGGACATACACACATACAATTTCAAAATATATCTATGGATCGAAAGGGGAGAGGTCATTAAAAATAGTTAAAACTCGTTTCTAGTTGATTAAGAGCATGTATACATGGTGGCGGGAAATATATGTATACAAGGAGTGTGCATGATCAATTTTTCAATTCTCGATGTGTTTCCAATTTTCAGTACCTGCACAGTGCAAATAGGTCTGCTTGGCATAAACGAACTATCTTTTAAGTTCAAAATTTGGCTCACATGGTCCACTATATACCATGAAGTTTTCAACAATTTTTGGAAACCTATATCTTTACAGATAGAAAGAAGAAGAATTATGGAGCAACACATATATCGTCTTACATACTATATGTTGGCCAGATACATAAATACATATCTGCGTACGTATATAGCTTCGCTGAGATGAGTCCAGTGACAGCAGTCCCATATTAAACGTTTATTTCGATTAACGGCCACAATAATCACTGCATATATATTTCATGGTGACATGTAACAGACGTTGCTTATATCCCAGATTAACAAACCCAGAAGCTGGTCATGATGTTAAAGTTGCTGATGAGCTCATGAAATTTTTATTGAAATATGGATAAAATTAAGTTGAGTGTCAGCTGCAACAATTTTAACCAAATCAAGCTAGCTTATATCATCAGTGCCATTTATACGTACGTGGAAGAAACAGGATCATTTTTTTCTTCACTATCTTCCTTACATCTCCTTCACAAATCTTGGTTTAACTGCATTGGGACATCAATACTTTACGATGAATTCCACTATTTAGTGGTTTGCATGAAATATAAATGGTTGGAGGCCCAGCCGATCGAGCAATGTAGAGATTGAGTGGGTGGACGTACGTACGTACGTATGTAAGTACCGGTATAATTTTCCATCATGTACGTATAAAAATTGTGATCTTGACGTGGACACGGCTGTAATATAGAGTTAGTCCGACTTATAAAACCCAAAGTTAGCTTCAGATTTCCATATTGGCCATTTTCATCCCAAAGTTTATTATAAGTCCTGGATCAAAGAAATTTTGTTTCGTCTGTAAATTAGTAATTACTTAGTCTAGAGTTTATGCTATAATGCAAGTGATCGGGGATCGACTTAGCCCACCTATATAAGTATTAAGGCATGTGCTTTAAAGTGTGCGTGCACCACCCCTTTCCAATGGCATCGCATACCTATACCCTGATCTGATAGGAGTCGATTGGGATGGCATTGATCGAAGAACATTTTGAAATGCAATTATTTTTCAAGAAATTCATACGCATGCATGAAATACTTCATACTGTTAAGCTGGCTTGATTCAGATATAGGCATGGATGTCGTCGGTGGAAGCGGTAGTATTGCGTTGTCAACTCATGACACGATCCATACACATTGATGACGATGCTAAACCAGTTGAACTTTTATATAAGCAAATACCCATGATTTGATTGATTCGAACGGTGCTTTAAACTGAAAAGACGAGGAAACCCTTAGGTTTCAACTACATGTGAGATTCGCATGCGACTTCGAAAGTTAGAGATGTAAGTTGTAACAGTGAGTGAAATTTTGTTTGACTTCGACGTAGATATGGTGATGGAGCTAGAGATTCAGTCAGCCAGCTACACTACTACATGTGTGATGTGATGTGATGTGAAATATAACTCAAACGTGGTAATAAATGACCAGCACGTATGCCTTCTAACCATTGCATTAAGCCTTAAGCCCTTATCTTTATCTAACGTACGTGGCCAATTGTAGAGTGTGGCCCATCGCCATTAGATCATATCATATGTAGACTCCGTTGAACAGGCCCTATATAGTATGACAAAACCAATCGGCTGGTTACATTCCTTATATGACCAGATCTGAAGAGAATTTGCTATCCCGGTACTAGGTACTAGGTAGTGGACACAAAGAAAAACCACTCCGAAAATACAAATTTTGAAAAAAAACTTCATTTTGTTGAAAAAATATAATTTTAGATTCCCAATGAAAACAGAAATGTGAGTGTATGGTTTCCGGCCACTCAGTGAAAAGATTTCCGGTCCGCCTGAAGACTCAAGAACTTACGCAGGACCGGCGTCAGATTGAAAGGAATGCGCATTTCCCGCCGCAGAGCGCATCAAGCCTGATCTGATACGCAGGGTGGGGACAATAAACAACTGCCTCTGCTTTGAAGAACTCTTTGATGTTTCCGTTTATGGGCATTAAAGTTTTAACACCCATGTAATATGGAAGCCGAAGCATCAACGGGCGACCCGTAACAATGATCGACGTATGGAAGTAAACGTACCTATACAGGTTAACACATGATACAAGGCGATTTCTTTTCTTATCGTGCACGCATGTACGTGTATATAGTTAATTTATGAATTTCTTATGTATGTAGTTAACAGGAATTCAGTTGTCTATCTTTATGGGCCGGCTATACCTGCGTACAAAGGAGAAAATGCAGTCGAAACCGTAAACGGTGCTAGCTTGCATTAACTACTTACTTCAACAACAACTCAGTTTATCAGGCAGGCCTATGGGCTTATAGGCTAGCTGAATGCTGAATGTCGAATACCACATATCAATTCACCCTATATGCAAATCTAAATAATCTAAATAGCTTCTTTTTCGATTGACTTGGATTTAGCTTAAGTTTCTTTCTGTATACCTAGCTACTGCCTGTCGTGGAGCTGACTCGATGTCTCCCAGGTGTATATAACCCTTCCATATTCCTCCTTTATGGAATTTCCATCTCTTGCTCATCGGTCCATATCTTCATCCATATCCCATTGATTCATCATTTCTCTCGTGTATATATACAATCACAATCCTCTTCCCTCAAGACATATCATCTCATCCTTCGATTATATCCACCTCACAAGCTGGCCTCCTTTCAACATTCCATACACTCCCAACTATATATCCAGACCAATTTCCCAACCTTTGAAACATAGCTATAACGGTATTTATAACTCTAAGATGTTTATGACCACTAACGAAATGGAAGACTTTATGAAAAGACAAAAGAACCCTGGCTCTCTGCCCTACCAATACGGTGCTGGTGTTCATCCTTCAGTTAACATGGCAAGTCAACCAACAGACCAACAATTCTATCAACCTCAGCCAAGTTATCCTTACCCAATGTCAGCTGCATCAACAAGCAACAACTCACCAGTTTACGGTATCACTGGTACTTCTGCTCCAACGACAACATCCCAAGTTCATCAATCTGCTTACTATCCATCACCATCATTGATGTCTTCTTACGCACCAACCCCATCTGTTTCCCCACTATCTTACCAACAACACCCTGCGCCATCCCCAGTGTACCATTCACTTCCGAATACTGCTGCACAAACTGGTCAAGTCACTCCAGCAAGTACTTCTTCTTCAGCATCCACCACTACATCCAACAACAACGTCCAATCTTTAGGTTATCAAACTACGCAGCCTTCATACTCAGCCACCACCGCCACCGTTCCTGCACCTCCCGCCTCCACTGCCACTGGTCAACGTTCTGCCTCACTTGGGTACACTTCATTCCCTCAACCTTCAATGATGAACAACTATATGCAATCTTCTTTACCTCATGTTTCATCAAGTACATCTTTGAACTATGGTTCCAATGTTTCTAGAATTGGTAGTCCTGTTTATCCAAACCAGATGTACATTCCTGGTAAGCCAACATTCAAGTCCAACTCCTTTGATGGTGTTACTATGAGAAATTCCCCATTGAGTGTTGTTAACGATGATCACTTTAATCAACCACAAAATCTCAATTTAAGAAAAAGATCTTATGAACAATCAAGTCCTAAATCCTCAATTGCCGGTGCTGTCTACAACTCTAGTGCTGTTTTCAAGAGATTAAAAGCATCTTCTCAAAACTCAACCAGCGTTGAAACTGAAAACACATTACAAAGATCACAAGGTAGACCATTCTCTTCAAACATCAACAGTCGCTTTATCTTACACAAAGATATGTCCACTTTGCTTCAATACATGGAGAAAAAAGATGTTAAGCAACTTTTAGCTTATGATTTCCAGAACTTGGTCGATAATGGATTCCATGCCAAGAAGGAAGATGAATATTCAAGTGGCTCTTCCAAGGTTGGTTCCGGTAATTATAAGTTGGATGATTTGAACGTTGAAATGTTCAAGGATGCAAACATTTGCCAAAAGCTAGATAGATTCATGGGCTGCACAGGTAAAAGCTCTAGAATTCTAAGTTGTGATTCAGGTACTGAAGATCCTGTTCAGAAGCAAATTGTTTATGATCCACCAACTGATGATGATGAAAACATAGAAAACAGAGTGCCTGGTGGCTCCCCAAATTCAACTTCTTTAAGCTTTATTTTGAACTCAAACAAATCTAAAGACCTCCAAGCTGCTTCAAATGGTGTTTCTGCTGTTACAACTCCTGCTGCTCCATCCCTTCCAACCAACAGGTATGGCCCATTGAATCTTCATGATATTGTCGGTCAAAACTTTGAATGCCAAGACTACCAATTTGTTAAGGCTATCAGAGACAGCAATGGAAGAATCTTGAAACTGGAAAGTATACGTCCTCCAATGGAAACACTTGCTAACGGTGGTACCAGATACAAGTACACTACTGAGTGGGTTAAGAAGACCATTTGTTACCCAAGATACAAGAGTAAGATGAAGATTCATTTGTTGAGATCCCAAGAAAACTTTATTCTTTACAATGACTTGAAGATGATGCTTTGGGATATCCAAGAAGAATATAGAAACTTCCCAGGAGGAGAGTTGAAGTTCCAGATGAGCAATCCAATGAAATTAAACGGTGCTGGTGGTGTTGGCGCTGATCAGTATATGATTCCTATTTTGAACGATGAAATCAAACTAAAGTTGTTCAAAGGTAAGACCGTTTACGTGAAGATCAATTAATTGGCTGCACATCTGGCCACTTCTACTATTAACATTTGCATACCCTTCTAGCTTTGCTGTGAACTACAGCACTCACATTTAAAAAAAGTTATCATAATTATCTCGTGCGTTTGCAATATAACGTTCCTTGTCTTTTTATTCGTCCCTCTCTTTATGTTCTCTTATGCTTCTCTCTTTCATTTTTTGCCTTTTTCATTATCATTATTTTTGACCTTCTCTACTTCTGATTACATTCCCGTTATATCGTCTTTTCTATCTTTTTACATTCTCTTCAGTTCTGTTCGACTACGTTCTTTCGATTAACTTATTATTTCTTTCTTATTTTGATTCCGTCTATAATTCTATTTGATCTCATTTCGTTGCATATATTAAGTTTTTAGTTTTGTTCATAATCTAACTAAATTTCAATCTGAAATTTAACTCCTGATACCTGTAGTACAATAGTTGTGAATGAAAAGTAAAATTTGATGATATCGGTATTTAACAAGTGTGATTAGAATTTCATTTCAAAAAAGGTTTGAGATAGCTCGGTATATACATGCGTTGTTACTTGAGACAACGTTGTCATGATGATGATATATGGTGATGAATTTACGTGTCAGCTGAAACTGTGGGCAGTGGAATCTGGATTGAAATTTTGAAACCGTTGAGAGAAGTTTGTTAAAGGGGGACTCGACTTCGGACGTGTGATTTCAGGATCGAGCCGTGAGGACAATTCCATAACAAATCAACTTGACACGTCAATTTATGTTTTGACCCTCATGTCATCACTATATCTTCAACTTGTCACCCATATTTATCATATTATCACATACTCTGTCATCATAATACATATCAAATTATCTCCAACAAATACTGAAACTCATGACCTACAATCGCTTTACGAGTTATCTCCCACGGGCTTGAACCTTCTTCACATTTGGAAAACCGATCATGGCAACAATTTACAAATATACAAATAGAATCCATGGAACAACTACTTATACAAACTCAAACCATTTACAACCTTCCTTCAACGTCCTCACATGCAATAATACAGAGAGGGTAAGTCCCTCCCATATTGGTCAACCCATCATCCTTATTGAAATGATTGTTCAACCATTAATACCAGCATGAATACACCCAACTGCCGTTACGCGTCGTTGATCCTACAACGTACGTGGACCGTTATCCCATTATGACTCAAATTGAATATGGTTTCTGGTTTAACCGTAATGGAATGGAATGTTGATTATCACCTTCAATGGATATCATATTATGGATGGCATAATAGAATTGAATGATATTCTATCTGGTTTTGATTTGAATTTACAAATTCCCCTCATGTATCGAAGTCCACCGAAGTCGGACGTTATATATATATCATCAAGCTCCATAGAGACGTTATAACGTCTTGATTGTTAACAATGCCCTCAATTTTGTATCAATTATTTGATAAGATCGATTTTCCTATTCTTCGAAGAGTTTGTCAACCCCCTTAAATAGCCTTTTGATTTTATTGGTGGTCCGTAATTGCCACAATTACCGTCATCGACACAACAACAATAACGACAATTGTGATTGTGTGCTGCACAAAAGTCTGTCTGGACTTATATGATCATCGCGAATCTATCATTTTGACCAATAAGAAAGAAGAATCAACATATCAACAGCTTCCACTCCTTGTCTCCAGTTTTGGGTGGGTCTTGAGTTGAAATTGGTGCATATGAGTCTATATCTCAATTTACCTTAAGGGTCAGGTGCTTCAAGTGAATCAGGACACAGCTATTAGGTCCATATATACAAAAAAAATTGTTTGCCCACCAACGTGTCGCTGCACATGATTTATATGCAACAATTATGGTTAAATTACACATCCAGATTTCTGAAAAAAAAAACAGCTCACGTTGCAAGTACATGAACTCATATAGATGGAATTGAAGATAAACTGAATTGACGAGTTAATTATAATCATGATGAGTAAAGAATCAAGATATAAACACCGTGTGGAATAGCCCGAATTGCAATACAAGAGGTTTTTTTTTCAAAATTTCTCAATCGCCGCTGAAGCTGCTGAGTTAACGAGCGACGTACGTATACGTACATTATATTGACGCCAGAATTTGCCCACAGTGTACGTTCGTTCGTTCGTTCTATCCATCGAAGACAAAGTTTCTACCACGGTAACGATGTACTCAATTAAACGTTGTATATATGTTGCTATGCTCAATATGCGTGGTTTCCATATATCAATTACAACATGTTCCAACCATATATGGCCACTCTGACACCCATTGAAAACTATAAGATACCTGCACTGTTTATGATCTGCCCCTTGAAACGGTATCTAGGAGACGTGTCATCGTTAGTGGGACTGGCACATAGTTATAATGAGATACAAGTTACGATCAATGAACATATGTACATGGAATTTCGCCAATTCGTTCACGAGCTGCTCAATCGAAATAACAATTTCAGAATTGTATTTTCTTTCACTTTGAAGGCGTTTGTGCCGAACTATGCAGCTAACCTGTATTCAGTGGATTCACCAATGATTTGTTTTTAATTGCAGTCTGTTCACATACGTACGCACGCGTACTGTCTTCAATTTCATGGCCATATATATATATGTCCGGCCTGAGATTCCAAGTATCTGGAAATTTTGCATTTAAACTACAGCATAGGCGTGTTATAACTATAATTAGTTGCCCTTTTCAAATGAAAATGTTTGAACTAATCTGAAGGTTGGCATACAGGCTTCACTGAATAACAAACAATTAAACAAACACAATTACAATTAATTGACGCCAAAATTCCAATCCATATGCATACATGATCTGCAAGTTACTACATACATGTGACCGATTTACATCAAAAAAAGGCCGGAAACTCAACTCAACACCAAACCCAATTGCTGTTGCCTTAGATAAATATATGTCTGTTTTTTGTTTGTTTCTGTCCTCACCGTCAGCATATTGTCCCACATTAATAGACTCTATTCACAACTCTTATTGGGTAGTTTTCGATCCTGTTTTATCTGAATGGAAAATAAATTCAGTTTTCTTCGCTGAGCTCATATATAATTATCAAGGCTTTAAACTTGGAAAAATGAAGTTTACTGTTGAAATCACAAATTTTGCGGTTAAGTCTCTTGAAGTCTTCCAATTTGCTGTATCGTTGTCATCTGACATTTTCTCAATAGGGACAATTAAACTGAACTGTGGTCCTGGAAGCTCTAGAAGTTTTGTCGAACCGTGCTTTTTTTGTGGTTAATTAATAATAATTACGTCCTCATAATTATATACATGGGTTTTCCGTGACGTTGAATTCCCGCATTCTACTTGTGGCCTCACTCTACACACAGGACTTAACATCATACATGCACACATCAGTTGTACCATATATATGAGATAAGGTTGAATTCTACGGAGAACGTTGCAATTGGATATACTCTCAGTACGCCCATATATCTAAATTAATGGTGTCAGTGTTTATCTGGAAAGCCGTTAAGCTGTTGAACAACGCCTACTTTTTAGCAAACCTGCGTTCCAATTATAATCGTTTTGCAATATATATGACTTTAATTGTTTGTTTTATCCATACATCACATGGCGACACGCGGTGAATGATGTTTACATGGATGGCAAGCTGACCATGATTTGAAAATCTAGCTCTTTGACAACGTTGCATTACCATGGCCATTGAGATCCGTATATATAAACAAGGTTGATATGCCGATTATTAGCATATATATGAGCTGGCTTAATTATCATGAAGTGTACCCCTTGAATATGATCTGTCTGTTTCCTATCCCATTGTTTGCTTCTTTTGCTATTACATATCTATACATAATAATGGGTTTACGATAATTAGTTAAGGTGATTTTTAACCAATTGGGATTGCGAATTCTCCTGCTGAACTCAAATGATGAGCCGGATGAGTGATGGTCCATATATGGTTAATTGAGATTTCAGCTATATATACCAAATTTCATGCATATAATAGATCGAACTATGGTTGTTCATCTTGACATCTTCCTTAAGCATTTAGGTCTGCATTTGGGTACAATATAAACTTTGAAAATAAACAAAGCCATGGAGCCAACTTTATTATTGAATGGGTCACTCTCAAAATTTTTGTCATTAAAAGATGCACATGATTATTGTCTGGAGTCTGGTGACAGCAGGATGAACAATGCCTAAATCCCAGAATGGTAGAACTCTTTTACAAATTCGTCGACCGAGCTATATGGATGAGAAACATGGACCCATGTTTAGCAGGCCATCAAAGAATATACGAACTGTTCAATTATATTATTGATTTCTGCATAGTCTGTAAGTCATTTACTAATTCTTATATGAATATATATGAATATATATGGTCTGAAAAATATATTTTCGAAACAGACTGTTACCGGGGTCATGGTACGTTTCTGTGTATATGCCCCTTAAATCCTGATCAGGACCTGATATCGGAAGCCCATGACCGAAATTCGGGAACCTCTCCGGGAGTTAATTCAAGGGATATCGCTTCCCAAGAATTGGTACGACGTTGCTAGCTAGAGATCATAAATCAGTATATTTTATGAAACTTAGGATATAATTTCATACGAACTGTTTCTTGAAGGCCAAATTTTTCCATGCAAATTCCATTAACGTATATGTGCCAAAAAAATACAGATTGGCCAGCTAGGATCACGGCCGTGGGAGCTGGAGCAATATATATTGAATTTTGAGTTGAATATAAGAATTAATTGTTGTGTAGCTGTTTAATGCAAACCGTATTACATTTTTCAAGGTTGTTTTCATAATACGTACGCTAATCAATTAGACTTAAAGTGTAATCACTAGCTCTAGCTGTTTAACACATTGTTAACAATTAAATTTAAAAAAAAGATTTATATATAGAGTATACGTTGCTGCATGGATATCATATGCCCGATCTATCTTTTTTCAAAACAAAAAGAGTATATATATAATAAAACTACAAAACCAGTTCAAGGCCATTTCAGAATCATTAGTGACACATGTTAAGAACCAGGTTGAAAATGATCCTTTGAAGAACACAGCACCATTGGTCAAAAAAATTTATGATCAGTATCAAGAACAAAAACAACAACAGCCACAACCACAACCACGACTACAAGATCAGCCTAAAAAGTCTGAACTCTCTGAAAAACAACCACTCCAAAATCCAGAAACTAGTACATCTAACTTCGAAAAATCTGCTGCTCCAATTACAGTATCGGTAGAACAAACTCTTGCTTTAACTGCAGCAAGACAAAGCAAATTACAAACTTCAATAGCCAATTCTAAACACCCTAAAAAGTGTCCAAATTGGCAGGTAACAAACGAAAGAAAATGGGTTAAATTATCTTAATATAATTATATCCATTTTCCAATCACACTACAACAATTATCTATAACCAACAACTGTCGCACATTTTTTATTTTTTTTTGTCTTTAACATCTATAATCCGGGCCCTGTCGTCGTCTTTTTTAATTTCTAATAAATTTCTA
Organism: Ambrosiozyma cicatricosa; assembly: GCA_030579935.1. Classification (NCBI taxonomy): domain Eukaryota; kingdom Fungi; phylum Ascomycota; class Pichiomycetes; order Pichiales; family Pichiaceae; genus Ambrosiozyma; species Ambrosiozyma cicatricosa. The sequence continues at coordinate 2,481 of JAKTRY010000500.1, read as the reverse complement.
TATTTATATGGTTGTTCCAGACATGCGAAATTTTGAAATAGTAGTCAGATAAATGGGTTGCAGACAAGCTTGCATCTGACTAAGCTTTTTGGCCAGACAATTATTAATATAGTTTTAAATTCTAGGAAAATTCAAAATTCTTGAAGATTATGTGTATTTTATTTGTTATGATTCTGAGCTGTGGTTGTGACGACCAGAACCATGTGTTTTGTTGGTTAACAATGATCTATGCTATTAGCTGTTGTACTGATGTGATGTTGAACTACTTCTACTCTACAATGAATGGAATAGGAAGACGAAGAGCAGAAGACGGCCTTGATACCGATGTCCTTAGTTGTAGGACTCATATTGATACTCTCCCCCTAGAGGCTGATCTCTCTGATCAGGTCCAGAGCTATACAATGAAAAAGAAAGACATACTTATATAATACACGATTAGACTCAACAGATTCACAGACTACCTAAGCATGTGAGACCACCATAATCCAACATATCTATTATTAAACATGTACGGCACCATGAACTCAGGAAGTTCGGTTTAACTCTCAACAGTAATTCACAACGAGATCAATCCATACTTGGATGTCATAAGCCTAAGACAACTGGGAAAAGTTCCATCAACCAATCAGTGTGGGCATCACCAATAGTATCAGAACGATCCTATGTTAACAGTAATTAAACCGAAAGGCAATAACTCTCATTAGAAGCCATAGAGGGAACAAACCTAGTGATAGATTACCATAACAGCTGTCCATAGTAACCAGAGTTCATATGTAACTTGGTAAGTAAACATTTTCTAATAGCAACAATACTTTTACTATTAGCAATATTGGCTCTCACATCGTATCATTATTGCTTTATATTGACATGTATGATGTTAAAATTTTATGAGTAGCCAGTCAAACTAGTCTGACCCTCGAAATTGGGTTTTAGAACATCTATACAAATTTCAAAAAAAAGGAGAAGTTACTTATATTAATTCAAAACTAAAAATAAGTGGCACGAAAAGGTTGAGATAGAGGTATAAATACTAAAATGATGAACGCTGGACCAGGCCGGTAGTTCATGCATAATTCTTCCCTGAATTTTTGAGCTGAAGCTAGCTAGCAATATTGTCAATATTGATATTTCAATTGAACATCGAAGACACCAGGCGCCAAACCCTTCATAAATTCCCCACTTTTTTTTTAATTTATATTCTTTTTGCTAATTGTCTAAATTGATGAACATGGAAATTATAAATAATTAATCATGACTGCAAATCAATGCTTACTGCTAGTTATATATATATATATATATATGTTTTAAAAAAATTGATGTATAACTAATTTCCAACTTTTTATTCTATTGTTCTTTGTCGAGAATGATGGGATTAATTACAATTTATAGTTGAAATAGATATATACTTCTTTTTTTTTACCAAAAATAAAGTAAACTCCCACCAGACGTTGAATTGGTCTCTCACATCCAACACAAGTTCACAGGCTTGCCAATATAAACAACACCACTCAACAGCACATCCAAAGCTTTCTATGAAAGTAACTGGAGCGATTATATAATAATCCCGTCCAAGGCAAGTGACAAGAACATCAACACCTGTAAAACATTTTGGTCCATGTTCAACAAATTTGTGAACAAAAACCCAGGCTCCTACTCAGCATTCCACCGCTTCCAAACAGGACATCTTTATCATCAACTGAATATCAACCACACAGAAACATGTTGCTTCTGTAATCAATCAGAATTTAAAAATTCAAATGGCCATCTATTGGATGAGTGTGTAATCACAGATAGACTTTGGAGATTGATTCAGCAAGGTATCACCCACAGATTGAACTTTAAACATTCCCCATTACAAATCTCACAAGAAAAGCTCACGGGCACCATTATGCCACCCCAGCACTACATCAAGATAAAAATTTATTTGGATATATTATTACAAATAAACAATCATCATTTTTTGTCATCACCGCAGTTCCACATTAACATTCCATCTAATGTGACAGCAACACAACTGAAGAAAGTGGTTGATTTCTACCAATATCCGATAACAATTAAATGAATTATTGAAGGTAAAATATAATAAAATGATAGAAGATAGAATGATAAAATAATCAAATAATAAATGTTAAAATGAAAAATGGTAATTTGATAAAATGATAACAAGGGAAATAATAAAATGATGGAGAGGTAAAGGGTAAAGGGTAAAGGGTAAAGTAATAAAATGTTAAATGTTAAATGTTAATTAAAATGATAATTGATAGGATGATATAAAAAGGTGAGAGTCATTGTATAGTGAGTAAGAGGTAGATATGTGGTCATTTAAATCCAAGGAGTAGAACTGAAAATGTAAATAAGAATTTGAGAAGATTTGAAAGACAGCTATAGACTTACAGAGGAGGCATAGTTGCAACTGGTGTTACAGGTGCTATGGCACTTCGATGTTTGCCTATCATGTTTGACTACAATCAAGCCAATAGA
>JAKTRY010000499.1:0-16141 GCA_030579935.1 Ambrosiozyma cicatricosa | reverse complement strand
TATATAACCAACAACTGTATATTATTAGTTTTTCTTTTATAAAATAATATATTTACGACTTACAAGTGAAAAAAAAATTAATTCAACCTTTTTCATAATTTACTTTTGTTGAGCTACGGAGTTCGTCGAGCCACCATGCAGGCGATTAGACACCCTGTACTATAGTTTGACCTATTTAGTTTCTACTGATATATACGGTGCCTTGGCGGCTGCCACACCGATACTTACTCCTAACCTATAGATTGAGGATTGGCGCCAGCCAAATTACTTGTTAATTTAAGTCCCTCATTAGTCACTACTGTCTTCTCGGAAGCAACCAGGTGTGGCACGGAAGCCACGGGGGAAATTAACTGAGATTAGGAGAGACTGAATACTTGGCAGGATATACAGGGTCAAATCAGCCTCGCTCCTTTTTGTTACTTCTTCTCTCTTTGTGTTACAGTTCATGTAACGGTTGATTCACAGATGTTCATATTTTATATAATCTTTGTATATATACTTTGGGCTTCCCGCCTGTTCTTTCTTTAATATATCTGACAGGGTTTTTGAAATGTTTAAGTTCTGTACTGTTGACACTATACAACACACACAGAACAACATCAAAGAATTTTTCCCTTTTTTTTCATTTTCTGAATTTCTTCCGACCAAGGTCTCCACATATAAAACAAAGATTTATTTAGTTCTCACTAAGTCCTTTTAACTTTCCTAGCAATTCCATGTAAGGATACCCTGGGTAGTTCCTCCTTAACTTGATGCGTTGGATCGATTTATCAGTTCCGCAAAACTAGCTAACTAGTAAACTAGCAACTAGCAACTATGTTGATGCTGTTGTCGTAAAACGAACGTGAATAACTGCGTTCAAATTATAAACAAAACAAACTATTCGTTGGTTCTTGGTTCAGTTGGAAATCTTGTATTGATATTTGACCAAAGTGAATGACTTCAATTCGACCGAGGTGAATCGATGGTTAACTAAAACTGTCACTGAACAAGACCAACTTTAGATCATAATTGGCATCTGATGGAAAATTGAACAATTTTCTTCACTATAACTTTCAATTGTTCAGAACTGGCATGTTGTGGGATGGAGATATGGAAATGTGGACTTGGAACAAAATTATGGGAGTTAATCTTCAGTAAAGTTTCAATGAGGATGTTGAATTTGACTAAATATTGAGCTGGCATAATGTTACCAATTAATGCTTGTTGACTGATGTTGCTCTGAGCGGATTTGTTTTCACATTGTGCTTCATAGAATTTCTTCGAATTATTGTTGAATGATGTTGTTGTTAAAGATAAACCTGTGTGGTGATGTTAGATATATGATAACAACTCTGTCTCTGGTGCCAAGGAAGTAATGGTGTAGTTTATCACTGGGGCTGTCGCATTAGGGTGGTGCTCACTTCTTGTGGTCAGTTCAAACCAACTGGAAATAAGAGATGCTGTTTGAGGAGTTGTTTTGTAGAGACAGTTGAGGAGAGTGGTTCTCAATTCAGTGGAATTTTGATTTCCAAAATCAAAGTGGAGAGGGAAGTGAAACCATGTTAAACCTTTGAAGTTATGTCGATGAAATTATATTAATATTGTGTGTGATATATTTTGAAAAAAATATATAGATATATCACATTGCAATAATGTACCCGCTTCGACGTTAATTTGAAGATTATATATATACTTGCATCTAGTTTTTAGTATTTGTCTTATAACTCACTTGTACATATAATGAGTATTATCATGCCTCCTCAATCTTGGTGCAGGCTAACGAGTTAATTTTCAATTATCTGAACGTTGTATATTATATAAACGAATAACATGGATGTAATGTTTGAAGCAAATTTGGGAAAGAATATTATAAAAAAACAATACTAACCAGAAGATATATAGATGAATAACCAAGCTCTGTTAACCCATCAATCTTCTAAACCATTTGTGACCGTTTTCAGCGTCTCGGTCTCTTCAAGTCCAGCATCCAATTAAATAACTGGGTCGAGGCAACTCTGATATCATGTTTCGTTGAACTTCAATTCATGGAAAGGAACTGAGATCCGAAAAAAGCACACTGAGAGACTCTATATCCGAGCAAAGCATTAAATGCTGATATAAAAGGTTCAAGCAATTATCAAAGATGCATACGGATAACTATGATGTTGCAGTTGCATTGACGGTTTTCTCTATCTCTATATGCTTTCGTGACTTTGTTGTTGTCCAGTCGTAGAGTTGTATCTGAATTTCATGTTGAACCTCTCACTGTGAATGACCGAGGACTTCTAGACAATCCATCAATTTGATGATGAATTACAGAGTCTCTTGTGTTATAGATCATAAATCATGGTGTTTGTAGTATGTTTAGGATAGTAACAGCTGTGAATTGTGGTGATGGGTATGTGATAATGTCACACAGTGAACTGTTTGACTATGGGAAGACTCATAGATTCTTTCATCAACAAGTGAATAAAACGGTAAAGGAGTTCATGATATGTGAAGTAATAAGGCAATGTTGGAACTTGGGACTGGAAAAAAAAGGTCAATGTAATATCTTGTCTGCGGTGAATAGTAACAGCAGACTTATGTGATTGGTCCATAGCGAGTCTTCATTCGAGTCTTCCAGATCGGGACTTGATCAACTCGGCCCTCGGGACTGGCCATGGAATCTACATCGAAGTTTTTTTGTTTACACTTTGAGTTGATGCAGGCTCTGAATCCATCTGTCATCCCCAATAGCCATAAAATATTTAAACCTGAACTCATCCATCAAATCATATATATTCAACTATGAGATCTTGTTTCATATTTCATTATGAGTGGAGGTGGTCTATGCGTGCTCCATGAATTAAGTCAGTGATAAACAATGTTATATTCTCAGTTCATTTGCATTTCATTGTTTTCTGAATCTGCATTGGCATTCTTTACGCCTTCGCTTCAAATTGAAACATCTTCTCTATCCTATACCAAAACAACGAGTACTTCAAAAACTGTACAACTTCATACATGAGTGCCTTCTATTGCAATAGGAACAGGTACTGCTAGTGATTCCGCTTCAAATTCAATATCGATTTTAGCATCATCTACAACATCATCGTTTGCCACCGAATACACTAATACACTGCCACTATATTGGGCAACTTTCATCGCTTTTGATAAGAGCATTTATGACTATTATTCAACGGCCAGATCAGCAAATATGTCTGTTGAAACGTTGGTGGATTCCATCAAATCCATCAAAAACACGACCTCGTTCTCCCCTGGTTGTGGATTTGAACTGGTTAACAACCCAATATTAACAGAAACTCTTTATGATTTATATGTATCATTTTCTGAAGTTCTTGCGAGTGAATATAAATCAAGATTGGATTATGATATATCTGAGGTGGCTTATCCTAAATTGGATACAGATTTTTCTTCCTCAACATCAGGCAATATCAACATTACACAATCGATAACTTCTTCATTTGATCTAAATACACTCCCTAGAATTTGCTCTCAATATTACGATTTTGCAAAATGTGATGCTTACACTCAAACAATACTAGGGTATAATGATTACTCTATGAACATTTTTTCATGACTTGGACTGAACAACCCGATCGATTGACTTCACTTTATCAATTATGTACTTCTTTAACCGAACCAACAAACGATCCTGTCTCATTGTGCTATTCCTTATCCTCTTACACCGATATTCTGCCTTTTACGAGTGTTGCCTCTAATGAAATTTATGAACAAATTCTTACAGGCTCCAGTTACATTAAAGGACCAAAAACGTTATATCCTTATAAGACTGAACCTATAACAATCACTGATCAGGCATACGTTTCCCAGTGCTTTCCCTTCACATTAACTTTTAATTTCACTTACACCACTCTACTTGAAGCATCTGGAAATTTTTTTCCTGTCCCTATTGAAACTTCTGGGATCTCATCTATAATTCTGTCACCGTGTCCAATGACGAAACAACCACGACAGCCAATGTGATGGCGTCATCGGCTGTTATAACAGCATATATATGAGTTAGTCTATTGTGAAATTGAGGCTTTGATATATGATTTCGTTAAGAATGAGACTAGATTTGCATCATATATTCAAGATCACAAAAATAATTCAGATGTCTCTAACTACCTTGAAATTATCGATAGATATTCCGCTGTCGATTTAGTCAACCATTCAACAGCATTTCAAAAAGTGAATGCAGTTTACTACAATTTCATATTCAAGCTCCCATGGGAAAGACAGTCAACATTGGTTGATTATTTGGGTTACTGTTATCTAGCGAAACAAACAATGACTGCCAAAGGATCTGATACTTTTCAAATGAGATCATATATAGAATCAACTGGTAACTTTTCACTCAGTTGTTTGAATTAGGCGATATAAGGAAATTTGCGTCGTATATATCCACCGCTACTATCTATCCACAAGGTATCAATGTCATATTCGTTACTACTACCCAACGTACTTTCAAATTTATATCAGTATACTCTATTGCAATATATGAAGTATTTGAATTTTCAATTCTTCTACTTCTCTAACGTTCGACACGTACACACAATATTGAGGTAGCTAATTCCTAAAGGGAAGCGTGATTCCTAATATCGGAACTGCGTCAGAATGGAATTTACAAGGCTGTGTAGGGGCTGGTAAAATAAAATTTAAAAAAGACTGCGCATAGTGAGAACTTTGGGAACTGCGTATAGTACTAATTTCGTCGGGCAGTGAAAGGCCCAACTTCCCAAGCAAAGTAAAGTTAGCACGTATAACAGTAAAACGTAGTCTGTCACTCAGGACTCAGGAACATATTCAGAAATCAGGAACCGGCAGAGTACCCATGTCATGTCTACACGTCTTACAAACAAGGCTCAACAGGCACGCACATATATACAACAGAACATATCTCTTCATATTTCTTCTCCAACTTCGACTTCTAAGTGCTTTTGCCTATTCAACCCGAAAATCAAAGCATACATTCAGATCGCCTTGCCGTCTATTCTAAGATGCCTGAACACGAGAAGGGCCTTCCTATTCTAAACACGGGTGATGGTGACACATCACTTGTCTCAAACAATTCTATCACAACATCAAACACAACAGTACTCTCTCCAAATAAGCAAAAATCTTTACCTGATTCCCCTCAAGTTAAATCGTCTAGCAATTTATTGGATGATCCTAAGGTGAAAGCTGTGTTGAACTCGGATAGCTCTCTGGAAATTTTATTGGCAAGACTCAAGGATTCAATACGAGCTTGTGATGAGTTTGCTCAATATTTGAAGAAGAAACACAGTTATGAAGAAAATTATATGGCGAATATCAAGAAAACGTCCATGAATTGCAAGAATTCGGTTAAAACCAACACGGGTGTTTTGAAAGGTTCATTTATTGAATCGTTGGATAAAGCCATTTCATTCGATGACAGATTGGTTAAAGATGTCAGAACACCATATGTTAAGGCATTATTCAAAATGTACGAGGAATTGGTATCATTATCATCAAATTTCAGCAAACTGAGAAAACAAACAAAAGAGGATGGTATCAGGAGAGAAAAGGAGGTCATTGATGCCATTCAGCAAGCAGAAAAGGCCAAATCCAAATACTACTCTTTGTGTTCAGATTTAGAAAAATTGAGAAACTCTGATCAAACGAGTAAAAAGATGACTTTACAAGGTAGAAAAACAGGATCACAACAAGAGGAAGAACTGACGAAAAAGATTCAAACTGCAGATCAAGACTATAACAAGAAGGCAAACCTTTCCCAAAAATACAAAAACAATTTGATAAACACATACAGACCAGAATTATCCACCAAATTGAAAGATTTGATCTTAGAAATAGATCATGCTCTACAGTTACAGCTCACAAAATTTGCCGTGTATAATGAATCCTTGGTCATCGGTATGGGTAACCAACTTATACCAATTTCAAGCAGCAGTAAATCTTTAAAATATGTTTCATCTTCTGTTGATGTTGAAAAATGTTTATTCGATTACTTAAAGGCTCAAAAAGTAGAAAAGAAAGCTGCATTTATTCCGATTGTTTACACCAAACACGCACTTTTCAACAAGACGAGCCCATTTGGAAACACACCATCTGCAGTAAGCAGCAGAAACAACACTGCATCTACACCTGCAACTCCTGCGCAAACCAATTCATCATCATTTGTCAATCATTCCACATCTAACCTGACTCACAATAACAGTAGTACTACAACTCTGCCTTCAGCAACTCCATCGGCAACCCCAATGTCACCACAACAATCAAATCATCCTCAATCTTACTCTTCGTTGGACCCAAGATCACCAACATCTCCAGTGTTGAATGGTCCAAGGGCATTTAATTCTGAAAACAATTTAAGTGTCGATAATTTAGCAGTAACTGGAAACAGAAGTTCCTTCCTATCTACCAACTCAGGAGTACAATCAGGGGGGTTATTATTTGGAAAACCATTGGAAAGTTTACCTCATGATGATGAAATGGTTCCATTATTTGTTAAGAAGTGTATTGATTTAATTGAGACATACGGTTTGAAAGCTGAAGGTTTATACAGATCATCACCTAATAAAGCCAAATTGGAGGAACTGAAACATAAGATTGATGCAGATCCAGAGAATTTGTCATTATTGGACCCACCTGATCCAAATAACTTTACTAATGATTATGTCTTTGTGATTGCATCTTTATTAAAGAAGTTTTTCGGTGAACTACCAGACCCAGTGTTAACTGCAGCACAAGCTGATAATTTCTTCAAAGCTGGTCAAATTGAAGACCCAGCCACAATGCATGTGCAACTGCATCGTATAGTCTTTGAGTTACCAGATGCAAACTATTTCACATTGAGAGATTTGTTGTTCCATTTTGATAAAATTGATAAGATTCCGCAGGTTAGAATGAATGATAAAAACTTGGCTATTGTTTGGTCCAACAACTTACTGGGCCGTGTCACTTATAACAGAGATGATCTGACTATACAGCAGCGTGTGGTAGAGGCTTTGATTTTGTGTGCTCATGATATTTACCATCCAAAGGAATAAGAGTTTTTTCAATTCTTTGTTGTGCTAGTTTATTTTATCGCTTTTATCTCTTTTTATCTTTTTCTATATGTGTTGTCTTCTTATTTTATGACGAGGTTTCAACTTTTTACAGCTCGTTACGTGTTCCAATTACTACTGTTATCTTTATCTTGTTTTGAATTTGCTTTTTTCCCTAGTTTTTCACCCCTTCAGTTTCTTGATTTTCTTCCCTCCCTTTTCATCTTGATCGACATATGCTCTCATTTTTGCAGCTTTAATGGCATTATGCTTGACCTAGCTTTATTATTTAATCGTGTTCTGTTCTTTTTCTTTTTCTTTTTCTTTTTTCTATGTCCAATTTACTTATAGTTCGTATATAATTGAAAAGCTTTAGTTAACTCTTCAGCCATGACTTTTCCGAAAAAGGTAGTCAGTGTGTCGATTGCTCGTACTCAGTCTCATGCATATACGATTTGCAAAAGTCGTGACTCATGAGATATGACGCGAGGCCTCGAGGAGGTTCAGTCTCGACGCGTAACTTTGATATTCGGATTCTAAGCAGATTTTCACATTGAAACTATTTTACACATCGTCTGATTGATCTTTCCATTCTTTGTTACAGCACATTCACACGAAATATGACAAAAGATATCACAACACTTCTGAAAGGAAAATCCACCACAACTAAAGTCAAAACTTTAAAAGTCACGAAACCATCAATAAAGAAGAAACCATCAATAAAGAAGAAGTCATCAACCACGATCAAAGAAACACCCATCACGGCGTCGCTGAACAAGTTAACAAAGAAAACAGTTATTATTAATGATAAAACATTTGAATATGAAGAAGAAATGCATTCATCGACTTGCAAAATATTAGGCACTCATGGAGTTCGATTTCAATCCAAATTGTACTCTGAGGTGGTGAAAACTCATAAAGAAATATTTCTCAACAATAATGATACCACAGAGTCACTGAAATTTCAAATAGCTAGTTTTGATTTAGATGATACATTGATTCAAACCAAATCTGGTTTCAAATTTGGCAAATCTGCAGATGATTGGAAGTTCAAGTACCCCGAGATTCAAGAAAAGGGGAAACTGACCGAATGGATAACGAAAGCTAAAGATTGCAAAGATGAAGAAAAAACTACAATTCCAATCATGGTCATATTCACTAATCAAGGAGCAGTCACAAACAATCATGAATCAAATGAACCTAAATCCAAGAGTCTGCTGAAACTGTTGACTAAACTGCAATTGATTCTAGATAGTTCACCATTGGCTGAAGTGCCTACTTTGATTTATGCATCTACAAAAAAATCTAAGAAAGATTCACAGAATGGTGTTGGATCAGATGATCAATTGCATTCAAGTTTCAGGAAACCTGGAATTGGAATGTTTGAACAGTTGAAAAGGGATTTGAGTGATGGTGTTGGGCTTGATAGTGATTTAATTGATAAGGAGAAGAGTTTTTATGTTGGTGATGCAGCTGGTAGAAAATCTGATTTTAGCGATTCTGATAAGAAGTTTGCAGAGAATGTTGGATTGAAATTTTATACTCCTGAAGAATTTTTCGTTTAAAGTCAATGAATAAACTGATCACTATGAGTATTGGAAACGGGATTGCTGGAGATAGAAGTGAAGTGTGTGTGGTTAATTTTGTGTGTTACGATCAGTAGTGATATAGGCATAAGCCAGATCATTTTAAAGTGACCGCTAATGGCATATTAATCAATGAATGATCATCACTGTTGACATCGATAAGTCGCCGTGATTCATATGCCTACACTATCTGATCGATATCCAAATTCCAGAAGTTGTTTAGTAATCAAATTCCCTCATCATATGATATTCAAGTCTGAAAGAAATTCCCATCCAATCAATTTCATCGATTCTGGAAAATGGTTCCATAATAATCTGGGGTAGAAAGTTAATGCAACGGTTATCAGTGTACCATGCCAAATTCCAATATTGCTTCAGGAATCAGCAACTTGTAACCATGTAAGTGTGTAAGGCGTACTTGAGACACCCGTACACCCCATATAGCACACTATTGGCTGAGCTCCCCCGTGGGGTCATACATACGTTAGGCCTACCGTTGCTTTCCTAAATAACATCCCATCTATATCTTCAATGCAGGGTGAAACATCGATCTGTACATTATTCATCATGTTTGAGTCTTGAAAACAGGCCATAAAGTGGAATGTTTTTTCGGCCTGCTTTATTATTAGAATTTAGCAGCACGTTCTGATCTTGATTCTCAATGGTTGGATCAGGACTCAGGGCTGCAGTAACCACTAAAATCTCAAATGACTCTCGTTGACTAGTCAGTGGTACAATATAAGAATCGCGGGCACCGGGTGACTCCATGATTAATTTTGAGTCAGGACTCAGATTGCACAGATGGCACCTGCTTATAAAGATGACTCGGCAATGGGCCCTGGGGTCGCTGACTCGCTGACTCGCTGACTCCTTGCCGGCTGGGACTGTGGGAAACAAGTTACAGCGCGCGGGCTTCTTCCATATCCTGCCATCCCGGAGTATGCAGTATAAGGAGGTCATTTGTTTTCAAAGTTCATATAAAAACAGTACCATTGGCTGTTTTTCCCAAATTTTGTCACTTCCTCTATTTACCTCCTATTTTCTATTCTCCTTATTTTTATCATCATCACAGATCTTATACATATTAAAAACTACAAATACACAACTACACACAATGCTACAATCTAATACAGCAAGATTGCTTTTGGCCTCCGCTTCTAATGCCTCCCGTTTATTACTTCCATCCCTTTCTAGAGTTGCTTTAGCTAGCCCAACAAGAAGATTTCTTCATCAAGCTGCAGCTACTCATAACATTGACATTGGTGATCATATTCCAACAGGTATTCCTGTGTTTGACAAGACCCCTTTGGAGAAAATTGACATGGGTAAAGAATTAGCTGGTAAAAAAGTATTGATTGTTGGTGTCCCAGGTGCTTTTTCTCCAACTTGTACCGAACAAACCGTCCATGATTATGTTAGAAAGTTGCCATATTTTATGTCCAGAGGTTTCCAACAATTGATTTTTGTGTCTGTTAACGATCCTTATGTTATGGCTGCTTGGAGAGATTCTTTGGGTATTCCTGCTCATCATCCAAATGTTGTCTTCTTAAGTGACCCTAAGGGTAAATTTGTTGAAAAATTGGGTTTGACTTTTGATGCTTCTGATTTCATGGGCAACCATCGTGCTAAACGTTTCACCTTAGCTGTTGAAGATGGTATGGTTGTGGCGAAATTTGTTGAAAAGGATTCAACAAAATGTGATGTTACTTTGCCTAAGAGAATCTTGGACAAGTTGCCAGGTTTGGATTAATTGTTTAAATGATCGAACTCATTTCAATTGGCTGGTCCTCTCTTTAAAACTTAAACCAGACAGTTCACAAATTGCATCATGTCATATGTCATCAATGTTACAACTTTTTCTGATGATTGCCACTATACAACTCTATTCTACTTTTATCATTCTATTCATGCTGTGTTAATTCGACGTAATGATTCTCGTCAATTTTCTTCATTATGGTTTTTGTTTTCTAAATTGTTTCTATACTAGCTCTTACAATGGCCCGCTTTCTCTTCATTTCTTGTGCACCCTTTTATATAATACTCTTTGTGAATTATGCTATCAATTTGAAATTATGATATATATCAATTTTTGAAGAATTGTAAAAAAGATGACAAATCATCGAGTCTCAGCAATATTTCAGAGTAGGTATTGCAGGGGTGTCCGCGGAAGTAGTAGCACCTGGTATCGTAAGATTCCAAAATTCAAAATTCTCCACACCATTAAATTTTGTTCGCTCGATCTCCGCTATAGGCAAATTCCTGAGTGTTCGCTGGGCCATGCTCGTCTTCCCTGTACTTGTCCGATCCGTGAGGTCATGATTTTTATTTCAGCTTGTAAGTTGTGACTCCGTGACTCGATATCGTACTTATCTGTTTGTTCTGAAACTTTGCCACTGAACAACGTTATCAGTCAATGATTCACTAAATTATGATCCGAATCCCGATCTATATAATTTCCATATTGCAAACAGCTATAGTCTCATCGATGTATGAACTACAAAGTCACAAAATACAGCTAGAGAGATGATTCACAGTGAGCCGTGTCAAACAGGACATGACTCCAGGATGACTCCAGTCACACAATAGAACTAAATCATCCCACGCCCCACCACTTCCAAGATCGAGCTGCGCACACTGTGCGCTGTGCGCTCTGCTGTTTTGAATTTTCGAATTTTCGACAGCCCGCACAGAAAATTCAGAGCATGTTAACCCCTCAGGTCCTCTCCATATCTTTGATGATCCATCCAATCATTTCCAAGAACGATATGGCTCCGGGGTGTCATGATGATTCATCGAGTGTAACGGACAGCGGACAGTGGACACACACATGTGCTGCAGCTGTTGCTGCAAAATTTGCGTTATCAATCGGGATGGTTCGGCTGATACCCCATGGGCCATACATAGCAGGCTCAAGAGTCAATTGCACCTCCGTCCGATAAACTCCCAAGAAAAACCTAGAAATTTCAGTCATGTGACTTTTACATATAGTGTGCTCACGTGCTAATAAATCATTTGGTTATCACATGCCTCCTTGTTTTGATGATTCGGTGTAATAAAGTTAGATTTAGCGAGATTAATGGCGCGCAAGTTGCAACTCGCAAATTGCAACTAATCGAAGAGATGGATGGAATTGGATAGATCAAAAAAAGGCGAAAGTTTACAATCCTTCGAACGTGCAAACTTGAAACACCTAAAACCACCATCAACACACTCCGAATCAACAAAAAAATTCATCAATTTATTAATTTCTCAAAATGGGTATGGTAAGTGGATTTGCTTTCAAACAAATTGAATCGTAATCATTTACCTCCTCTCCGTTCTACAAGTCTGCTTACTAACGTCTACCATCATTTGAATCGAAATACCTATGTATCGTTTGCTTCATCTTATCATTGTCAATCTTGGTAATTCAATTTTGCACCACCATATTGCTTACACCACAGTCAAATTCATCTATGTTTTTTTCAAGAAGAATTGTCATGTGGGAACATGGAGGTTGTAATATCCGATTGAATGATAAGATGACAAAGTGAAATACAAGAAAAAAAAATGATATATGGGAAATTCGTCATACAAATCAAACCATCAAAAATTAGGATCATCCGGCATTTACTTTATCAGCTCTTACCTTGATTGGAGGTTCAATGGGTTACATTAAAAAGGGTTCAGTTCCATCATTGATTGCAGGAACCTCGTTGAGTGCAGTTTACTTAACTGCTGGTTATCTATTACATGAAAATAAAGAATATGGTATTCATACTGCTTTGTTTGGTTCAGGTGTTCTGCTTTTTGCTGGTTTGAGTAGATCCATTAAAGCAAGTTTCAAGAAGCCTGTTCCTTTGACTCTATTAGGTTTGGGTGTTGTTAGTACTGGATACTATGCTAAGAAGTACACTGAATTCTATTTGTAAGAGTCCTTTTGGAATAGTGATGGTTTGTTGTTGAACTATCTTATCCGAGTTTCCAGCAGTATTGAGTTATATAATTCAAGACCATCAGCTTATTTGGTTTGTACATAGCATGCATTTCGTCTTCATTCTTATTCTTTATATTTAATTGCATGATTTCATTAACATGGAATATTAAATTATCCTTCTTAAAAGTATCCTCGAATTATCAGTGTATACTTCTGCCTGAACCTCATTATTCCTGTTGTTCTTGATGGATATCCAGTGAAATCGTACTTTTACAAGGCTTTTATAAACCGCTCCCAGCACTTGCAGAATCTCCAACGCGTTTTCCGCAAACGTAAATATCCGAATCAAATTTTGCCTTCATAGTTTTCCAATACTCTGTTTCCTTTTTTGCTCTCTCATATTCACCTAAAGGCAACACCAACTACAGTGAAAACCTCCAATTGATGAGATGTCAACATCGACAAAGCTCAATGAAACACAGCAACCAGGATCAGCTGATTCAAGGGTGATCTATGTGAATTACAAAAGATTGTCAGACGATGATGATGATCAAGATGACTCTGATCCCATCCCAACTGTGAAACAATACACGTTGATCAACAAACTTGCTGTTATGCCCACTCCAAAATTTGGAAAAAGTGATAACAAGCATGTTCTAAAGAAAACAAAATTCAATTTCGATACCGGGTGGCCTCCTGATCAACAACAGGGTAATGGCGGGGATGCTGATGTTGATGATGGTGAGGACGATGGAGAAGACAAGAGATCTAGATATGATCAAATCGATATTTCATCATTGTTGACAGAATTTGAATCTATTGAAAACTCAATGTATTTTCAAATTGATGAAGTTGGTGCATCTTTGCAAGGTGTTGATGTTAGATTAGCTACGTCTGAAGTCAAATTTGGTTCATTTAATGCTAACTCTACCAATGGTGGTGATGATGGAGTTGACGATGTGAAAGGTGAACTTTCTAGGTATAGGCCGCTACCTATAAATGAGTTAATGTTCTCAGTTGAGATTTGGGCTCATGAGAATGACAATGCTTTAGATGAAGAAGATGAAGAGGAAGACGATGAGGAAGATGATGACGATGCGGTGAAAACTTTTTTCTGGAAAGGCACATTCCATTACGATGTTAATGACCAAGGCAACAAGGATTCAATTACTGTTGCACAGAAAGAAATTGATATTAAGTTATGGTTGAATTGGTTATACAAGTTATTCATTGTTGGATCATTTGATACCCTGTATGAGTTTAATGTTATGGTGCCTGATAAGTCCCCAAATCCTGGTTCCAAGAATGAAAGTGGTAATAAAACTGATGAAAACATTGAAGCTAGTCTTTCTGTCACCATAAAGTTGGATGAGTTTAAAATCCCTGTCTTTGAACTTCCACTCAAAAGAGTCATCAAGACTGAACCTATCAAAATGAAAACCGAATTAGGTGAGATGTACGACAAGGTTTTGCAACAACGGAAATATATCTCACAATTGACTCATTGGTTGAATAAAACTCAACTCCAGATATCGAATTTTAAGAAAGAGAAGAAAAGATTGAATTTGATCAATTACAATTTGAAAAATAGGATGAACAAAGTCTTTTTGAAGATGGTCAATGAACAGAAAGTGAATTTCAAGAAAGCATTTGTCGAAAATAAATTGGTCGTTGATGAGTTGGATTTTGGTAAGTGTGGTAATTGTGGAGAAGCGGTTGTTAGCAAAGTTGCTGATTTTTCAAGTTTCAAATTGAAACATTATTACAGTGATGAAGTTTACAAGAGGCCTCCTTATTTTGATTCCGCTAATAAGAACGGCTCTAGTCAAGCTGATGGTTCCAAAGGAAACAAAAAGAGAAAAAGAAAACCTGGTGTGTGTGACTCAAATTCTAAGGACGATGATGATTCAGAGAATGAGTTTACAACTGCTGCAGATGCAGTTTCGTTTGGTGCTATTGGAAGTAAAACATCACCTAGAGTTAAGAAGAGAAAAGTGAAACCCGAACTAGATCTGGACTCCGCTGGTATGGTTAAAAGAGAGAAAAGCATAGAAGATGAGTTAATTAATGCTAGTCGAGAGAATATGAATGATGTTGATTTTGATGAAGAAGACGAAGAAAAAGTTAATCTGAAAAAAGAGTCGGAATCGAGTCTTCCATCTACTCCCAAAAAGAAGAGAGGTAAAGGAAAGAGTAAATCAAATTTGAGTCCCCCTAGAAGTTCAAGAAAAACAAGAAGAAGAGGCCGTGCTGTTGTGGATTCAGATGATGAAGATGATAATGACAATGAAGAGCCAACCCTTGATGATGAAGCTGACACTGAGGCTGAAAAGAATGACGATCAGTATGATAACTTAGAGAAGGAATTTGACTCTGTTCTCTATGAGTCACCAGAGAAAAATCAGAAAAGGCAAAATAACACAAAGCAGACTCCACAAAGACAATTGAAAGGACCTAAATCTAGTAAGAAAAAGGTCTCTCCTAAAAAAGCAAATCCACCAGCATCTCCATCTCAAACTCAAGATTCAGAAACTCTTCTTCACACAACACCTACATCACCAAAATCTGCAAAGCAATCAGAACAATCAGAAAAACAACGGGATGAAGTACAAGAACCAGTACAACCCAGAAGAAGGAGAAGACATAATCTGTTGGATGATGATGATATTCCTTCATTTGCCACGGCCACGAAAACCCAGGAATTGAAAGCTAATGACTATGCTGATGACAAACAGAACAAAAACAACGATGAATCCCGGGTGGGTCAAGATGACCCCAACGGTAATGACAACAATTCTAATGAAGGTGACAATTCCCCTGGCGATGATGAGAAGAAAGATGAAGAATCGGATTATGATTCAGATGCTGACACAGAGCCTGATGATTAGTTCAATTTTTCAATATATATATTTGTTTTTCTGGAGTTAAATTATAATTGATAGGAATATGATCTTGGTAATTTTGTGTAATCGATCGTGGAATCTAGAAGCTCTAGAGACTTCCATTATTCAGATACAACTGTTACTAGAAAAGGAAAAGATGACCTGAATTTTCAGTACATTTCCTTGTTGCATATCCTCAGAATTAGGTCTCGATCGTATATATATATACCTTTCACAAGCACTATAAGAGTCCCATATAATACGATATTTCAAACAAAAGTATGAAAATTTGACAGGAAAGATCTTTCAAATTAATAGAATTATCAGTCTTGAACGCGAACGCCGAATATATGTTTTAAAACTGCCTCACTATGACTTAGTCGATCGAATAGTTAATTTGGTGACCCCCATTATGCATATATTCCACTTCTCGGCAAACTGGACCTACTCCATACAATATTATTATCATTACCATAGACATATATAAGCACTTTCCCTGGTCTAGATTCTAGTATGCGATTAAACTAGGTGAAAAGCCTTACGAAGAAAAAATGGAGCGCGAGAGTAGAGAGAGATTCGCTCATAGAACTCTGAAACAGCTTTTTACCTGAACGTTGAAACATCTTCGATATAGGTATTAGGGACCCATTAGTACTGCAATTGATGTTTGGCTTCCTGACGAACAATTGCTTGCAGTTGATCTTCCACGGTACAATTGCTACAGTTGATTAATCAAACCGA